>VZTG01004087.1:929756-1047410 GCA_013397845.1 Melanocharis versteri
CCCCCCCCCCCAACTATTGTATTCACACACTCCAGATCTCACTTGGAGAGGAAAAAGGTTTTCTCGGCTGCCAACTTGCTTAAAAGAGGAGTTAAGAGGAAAAGAAAGCTAGACTGGGCTTGGCAAAAGTCTCTATTTTATTCTGTTTAGTCACATTTTTAAAGGACTGGGTGCTGAGAAACACCGATATAGTGAGAACACTTACTCCTTAAATAGGTTCTTGCAAAGTTTTTACAATTAAAAACAGAAAGCTGCTTTAGTAAAGCAGTGTTTATCCTTGCACTAATGCTGGTCATGAATACGTGTCTAACTTAGCTGGAACTAATGCCTGACTATACTGTTCCACTACAGCAACTTAACATTCTGCGTAGGCTGATTATTTTTTCAACAATATTTGCTAAATTCTTTTAAGGCCTGCCAGTATATATTTTTTGAAGCTTAGTTAATAAGAACAGCTGCCAGTGGAGTCAAGGCTAAAAGAGGCAAAAAATATCTGCAGAAGGCAAGATTTTACTTCAAAAGATCAGTATTACAAAGCACTACTGTTGCTGGTATAATCACTTTCTTTGGGGGGGATGCTAATATAGACTGGGTTTCTTGTCTTCACAGCCCCCACTGAGCCTTTGCTGTGCAAATTTGCTGATGGAGGGCAAAAGAAGCGCCAGAATCAAAGCAAATACACACAGAATGGAAGGCCGTGGCCCAGAGAAGGAGAGGTAAGTGCCACGTAGCAATTATTTTCCTGGGGTTTGGCAGAAGTCAGCAACAGACCTGGAGGTCTACCTTTCAGGTTGTGAGGAAATCAGATTGCACACAAAATGCAATAGTTTCATACTGAAAAAGCTATGTAAGCAGTGGGGAGATGGAGGTTTATGATAATGTGCGGAGTGTAAAGTTACAGGAAAGGAGAATTTCCGAGCTTGGTGTGGAACTGTGCACAGCCTGGTCCCACTGTGAGTGCTCTGCAGGGTGAGCCATCAGCACCCGGGGTGTACCTTTTACAAACCAAATCAATTAACACTGAAGCAACTCAACAATGCTATTCCCTCCATCTAGTTCCTGGTGCTAAAATATCCTTAGGGAGTATGAGAGCTGTTCCAAAAGAGAGTGATGTACTTATGCATCCAGATATAGGGTCCATGTAAAAGTTTTCTGGAAGTTGTCTGAGCTGAGCTCTTCATTCTGTTCAAGACAAAGCAATTTACAGTAGCCTCAGCTGCATCATGTATACAAAGTTTTAAAATAAAGTAATCGAATGGTTGCTCTCTGCTCTGCTGCAGGTAGTCTGTTACTGGAGCTTCTTTTCTGTGTTTTTTTATGTGCAGTGACTCCAAATGTAGGTGAAATAAGAAAGGCATTTTTTGACTCTTCAAGAGTTTGCTAACTGTTTTCGAATTTTATTATCGGAAAAAAAGACTTGAATAAATAAGGTAGATCTGGTCACAGTGCCTTCTTATGCATGGTGATAGCTGTGAAGTGTTTCTATCCTACACAACTGTTCTTTGTGTTCATGATTGAGACTTCAAGGAAAAGAAGTGTGTTGCGCAATTGTGCTCCTCTAGAAAACAAGTTGGAGAGGGCAGTGTCTCTTTTGGGGGAAGGGTGGGTGTTGCTACGTTTACTTCAATTTTACAAGGCAAACTAAAAAAAAAAAAAAGAAAATTATTCGCTGTTTCTGAGTTACATGTTTCTAGAGTATTTCTGCTTTTTTGTAACTACTTGAATTTTCTAGCTGATACTTTTCAGACCATCAGTTTATGACATACATATTCTAGCACTATTGGTGAGCTCCTAAAACGAACAGAAAGGCCTTTTGAAAGTGTAGAAATTTCTCCCACCACCCCATGGCTGTTTTACACTGTTCCAACAGCAAAGGGTCCATTCTTTAGCTGTGTGGGCTGAAAATCCTAGTGTGACAGAAACATTTGCTACAGGGCATTGCAGAAGTCTCCAAAGGCTCATTGCAATGTCTTACGCTGTATGTCTCAAAAAATGGAGTTGTCTTCTTGGAAGCCAACTTATAGTCATATTAGGGATCTACTGAGGGACAAGTGGCCAAGAAGTACTTCAAGTAGTAGACTCAAGTCAGCATATATAGAGCTTTAAAAACAGAGATCTATATATAGGAGACAATAATAAACCCTCAATGAGGTCAACAGTCCATATTTTAAAGACCTCTAAATCCCTGTTTAAAAAGTAAATACCATCATAGCTATTATCTCTGCTGTTTTATACTTCCTTCAGTTCAAATCAATAATAAGAGAGAATATAAAGTTAAAGCCAGCAAGCCACCATTATGCCTGTGGCCTCAGGGCATCAGCTTATTGCATCTTGTGTAGTTAATTTGCTGCTAGTGGAGTGGTGCCTGCTAAGCCCAGAGATAGCCTGGTGACCTTGAGGCAGGGTGTGGCTGGTGTGTTTGTGGTATCAACACTTAAAAACTGATTTTCAGTGCTGGAAGATGTCATTCGTTGTTGTTGATCACAGGCAACTACAGAGCTGTTGTCATGGTGTAATGTACAAACATGAAAAGATTGTAAAGATACAAACTCAGAAATATTTCAGGCTAGATTTTCTCTGTTTACTAACATCTGGTTAATACCTTGCTGCACATAGGATATTTACTACTAAGAGCATTAGAGACAAGAATGCATGTTCTTTTTTAGGGTCCCTCATTTATTGAATTTCTTCCCCACTGTTAATTTTCTTATTTCCAATGTAAAATCTTTCTGTATTACTCTTATATTTTATAAGCAATAAGGTTTTTCTACTGTTTTTCCTTTAACAAACTTGTTCTAAAAACAATTTACCATTCAGTTGTTCTTTAGGTAGCAGCACTTGGGTAACCTTCCTACAGTTATTCCTGTCAGTTTTAATTTCTTTTAATTTCTTTGTAAAAGAACAGGCAGTGAATGATGAAAAATAACTGATATACGACAAGTGTCATAGTTGTGATGGCAAATAAGATCTGGAAATATTCCCTACACCTCTGCTTTTTCTTGGTTTCTTCCCCAAGGAAAAGTATTGAAACAGCATCCAAGAAATTACTCCCTTAGTGTTTCCACCCTGGCCAAATCCTGTGGTATCTAGACCAAGATGTATTTTGGCTATTGTTCAGATAAGCCTTTGCATTCTTGAATACTTTCATGAAGGGCATTTCTAAAACATCTGAGGTTTAACCAGCATTAGCACTGAGCGTGCATGAGGATTATTTCTCAGAAGGGCAGACCCCAGAGAGATGACACCAACGATTCTGTCACTGGCTTCAAACTTGAGCATGCAAAGTAGAGACAGACAGCTGTGCCCAATACTCTGCTGCAGGGAGGGAATGACAGGAGATTTAGCAGGGAGGAGCAGGTTTGCTGCAGTGTTACCTCTCTGGTCATGCTGTTCTCAGAGGTTTTGCTCTCTTTTATGAAGAGCTTCTATGGAATTTTATAAGACAGGATTTTTTTTTTTTTTTTAATAAAGTTGTCAGGTCATACTGCAGAATGCAATAGAAAATCTTATTCCTATCATACATCTTTGTAGATTGCTTCATAACTATATAGAAATACTTCAATTGGCTAATAATTTGCCTTCTCTTTTAAAGTCAAGTCTTTAGGAATACACTGAATTTCTCTAAGGCTTTTTGAGAGGTCTGTGGGGGTGGGTTTGGTGCTTGGTTACTTGGACGGTTGTAGCCAGGGAAGAATGCCAGATCTTGAGTAGTGTTTTCTAGTCCTTACCCTTACACTCTTGTTTGGAGTCTCAGGAAATGTTCAGCAGATTTACTGAGACATTTAACTGAGTGTTTGTGATGGTTGACCGGTTCTGGACTACAGAGCCGAGAGCTTATATTAGTGATGGCTTTGTATAAGGCTGTCAGATTAGGCATCTAATAGACAGGTGCAATAAATGTACAGTGAAACCTGCAAGTGTTGGAAATACTTGCAGTGACATTCTGACCCAGCAACTGACATCATTTCTGCACAAAGTTTAGTAATTTCTTTTATGAGCTAGTTTCTCTTCAGACTGGTTTAATTAAGCACTCTGTTTTGAAACTTAACCTGACAAGACTGTATTGAGATGGTGATAGAGGATAATCATATTCAAATTCTGTCTGTAAAATATTTGATTCAATTTACCTCTAAATTGCAAATGACAAGTCTAGATGTGGGTGACATAACTCTCCAAAAATGTTTTAGTCAAAAATGTACCCAGGGAATCAAGTGTTGTCACAAAGTGAGATCAGATTGGATTAGAAACTGCAACATAAATTTTGCAACATAATCTTCTATTGCAGATTTAATGAAACTTTGGTTTGGTTATTCGGAAATAAGTCTTTTGATACGTGTATTTAAGAGCAGGTTTATTTGAAAATTACCTGGTAGAAGAGGAGAAATGTGCCTGAAGTTTATTACTGTTTACTGTTCTAGAAATTGTAGCTTTTCTACATCTGGTCAGCCCAAAGTGATTAAGGTTTTTTTATAGTCACAGTATTTTGAACTCTTTGATATTTCATTTGCAAGTTTCTGTAAAATTCGGGCTATTTAAATAGTTGAGCATTGTCTTGTAAGAGAGTATCACCCTTACAGTACTGGTGCATGTATCACAACAGCAAGGTGCACCACTGAATGCAATCCCCTTGTCATTGAATTTGGTCTGATGTCTATAATGATATTCAATAATTGTCACTAATAATACTTCCATTGATTGCTTTTTTGCTTCCATAATCTGAGTTACATTTTTTATTTCTAAATAGCCACGAGGTTACCCTCCTTTCCTTCCCTTACTTCTCTTCCTCCTTACCTTTTTCTCCTTTGTTTTCTTTCAAGCTCAGTTCATGGAATATCCAAAGCATGCTTTTAATTCTTTCTTAAAAAAATAAAATGACCTGGTAGTTTGGGAATGTTGCTTTTGTAACAGTTTCTCTTTTTATCCCCTATTCATACAACTTTGCCTAATGCAAACAGCAATTTAGAGAGAAAAACATACAATAGGTAATTTGAGACACTTCCCAGATTTTTTGTAAAGTCAGTACCAGTGAATGGCTGAAGCAGTTGATCCTGGTACCAATGGTCCCTTCTTTACCAGCAGAGGCATTTAGAAATGATTAGTAGTTCTGTGCCAGGCCTATTTATAACTCAGGTATGGATTGTTTTTATGCTTCCAAGGAGATAGGCGCTACTTAGTTATGTTCCATAATCCTGAGTGTCTAGGGCAGATGTATTTTATACGTAGACAAGTAACTTTTCTTTGCTGTGAGAGGCAATTCCCGGTTCTGTCGAGATAAGCAGCAGTACCCTCATATGTAAACCACCCACAAAGACATTTCCTACATATATTTAGCATGCCTGTAAGTTAAACACTGGCACTTTGCGTGCTTACATTCAACAAAAGCTTAGTTTAGCAAAGAGATGTGTTGAACCTGAAGGGAAGCCCTCTCTCCAGAGGGAGAAAGAGAAGGGCAAAAGATAACTGACCAGTAGGTGAAAAGATCTAGAATAACGACACAAGGTGCTGTTGCTGTGGGCAACTTTGATGCCTCTGTGGCACAAATACCAAAGACCAATTTGGATTTTGAGCTTATAAAGTACGTAGAAATATTTTAAACCAATAGCCTACGTGAAATCACTGTCACTGCAATCAGGATTTTAGGAGGGCCATGGTTTGCTTAAAATAGAATCAGCGGTGTACCTGTTCTCAGAGATTAGTTTTCTTTGTTTTCATTTGAGCTTTGAATTTCCTTCTCTGGTGAAAAGTGTCATGTCATTTGCCCTGGAGATTTTCCTGTAGTTGGGTTTTCCTCCAAATTCTGCTGCTACAACAGTGTTTTCTTAGGCAGAATAAACAAATATTGGAGACAGATAAAGGACATGCCTTTTCTCCTGTATCCCCAAAAGATACCAGGGGTGCTGCAAGCCATCCCTGGAAGTCTTCCCAACTCACTGTAGCACACACATCTAGAGTGCAAATGTGCGTATAATGCACAGCTAATATTACACTGGTTCACACTGATGGCAAAATGGGTGTGCCAGATCCCCAAAAGCAGATGGTTCATAGACCTGCAGATGACATGGTTAAATGTATGGGCTGGCTTTGGAAACGGAATAATCATGTTATATTATGTATGTTCTCTTTCGGTTTTGGTTTTGTTTTTTTTTTCTTTTCAATTTTTGTAGACTTCGGCGCTTGTATTTTAACTAATCAGATAAATTGAAGTGGGAAGAAAATGACTCAGTCCCAAGAACAGAAGCTGTGTATGTCAGACTTCCATTCCAGTTCTGTAGGACAAAAGGGTTTCTTGTCATTCATTTGGATATCTGAACTTGTTATTGTGTTTATCAGTGCAGTCTCTGACATTCTGAGGTTCATGAATCACTTCCCAAGTTTGACATCAATACTGTATATTTTTCTCTCCACAACCACTGTTTTCCTCAGAATCTGCAGCTGCTTAGGGAGCACACATCACTGGGAAATGCTCCATTTCTTTCATATTCATCTATATATCTAAGAGGTGTCACATTTACATTCTAGATTTCTCCTTCTCTAAAAAGTAAAGGTGGGGGGTTTATTCACAATTAAATTCAAAAGTGTTTCTAATAATGTTGAGTATTTCTGACAGTACTGTTTAAATAATCAAGGAAAGGAATTCTGCCAAGTTAACTTTACTGGTGACTGAGCTTATTTTGTTAAATCAGTATTTTGCATGAATCTCATTTGGGTTGATGATATTTTTCCCTACTCTCTCTTCTTTCTTCAAAGCGTTTCAATAAGGGTATCTGCTGTCAGGGCACAAGAGATCCTTGTGTTGTGATGCCTGGCAGATATTAATGATGGAAACAAAACAAGTACAGGAATCTGAGTGTTGAAATTTCAGTTGATTCCACTGTAGGAGCCAAGAGCACGCCTGGGGAGGCAGTCCTCCAGCATGAAAGGATGAAGGTATGAGTCAGTGGAGATAGGGAAGAGAGACTTATATTTCAGTCTAACTCCATCAGTTCACCTCAGAAATCCCTTAAGTGCAAGTGTACAACCTTACTTTTCCAAATCTCACCTTAAGGAGGAGAAATCCAGGGAGCGTTCTGCTGGAAAACCCACCACATCCATGGATTTCACCCCTTTTTGATTTTCAGGCCTCTCCAATTTTTTCCAATGGGACTGTGGCCTCCTGCACAGTACGAGACCCTGCAGTGGCAGCAGCCTTGCCTCGCAGAGGTGCTCCAGCACTAGGCAGAAGTTGGCCAGGGCAGGTTTGGGGAGATAATGTGGAAGTCTCACCTCTGAGGAGGAGGCATAGCACGTCTTGTAGCAGGTTGATATTGTGGTGAATTTTTGCACACAGTGTGAGAAAGACATGTACACTGAGCATAGATGGTGATATGATGGTGAAGTTGTTCACGAAAGCAGCTTCCCAGGAACACAGAAGATCCTAGGCTGCACAGAAGATGCACAGAAGAAGTTGGTCATTTCTAGGTATTTATGTTTGCTGGAAGATAGATACTGCATTGATAAATGTTGTTCTTGTGAGACATCACAGGGGTTGGGTGGAGAAATAATAAACCCACTTTATTTCACATGATATTGAAGACCTGCTCATTTATGTTCAAATCATAAGAAAGAGAGGGAAAAAAAAGCTAAACAGAACACCTTGTCTTTGCCTATGGAAAAATTTTCACAGTAAAGTATTGAACAAAAGACCTTCAAACTTCCTGGGGAAACCCTTGTTTTCCCGAGGCTTTTTGATGTTTCCTGCTCTTTATTGAATGGAAGAGCTTAAATTTAAAGACAGGTGCAGACTGAATCTCTTGTTCTTAGAATCTCTTTCACTGATGTCAATAGTTAGAAAACTGCAGCAAAAAATAACAAGAAACTTTCATTCTCTTCTCATGTCCTTAAGTTCAGACATTTTGATAAAAATAAGATATAAGTAAACTCACACAGTTTAAGTAATTTGTTTTAAAAAATCAATATTTTAAACAAGTTGGAATAATTTTTGTGTCACTTGACTTTCTGAACAGACCAGTAGTCTTTAAGAATGACCTTTATTTCTATTATGTGACTGATAGCAGCTATCCCTTTTTTTGATTACTTTAAGCTATTGCATATTGAAATGTTGAGGTGCAGAATTTTCACAGAATCACAGAATATGCTGCGTTGGAAGGGACTCATAAAGATCATCAAGTCCAACTCCTGGCCCTGCACAGGACAATCCCCAGGAGTCACACCATGTGCCTGAAAGCATTGTCCAAATGCTTCTTGAACTCTGTCAGGCTGGTGCTGTGACCACTCCCTGGGGAGCCTGTTCCAATGCTTGACCACCCTCTGGGTGAAAAACTTTCCTGATATCCAACCTAAACCTCCCCTGACTCAGCTTCAGGCCATTTCCTCTGGTCCTGTCGCTGGTAAATGAGAGTGAAGAGATCAGTGCCTGCCTCTCCTCTTCCCCTCATGAGGAAGGTGTAACAGCAATAAGGTCTCCCCTCAATCTTGCCTTCTCCAGGTTGAACAAACCAAGTGACCTCAGCCACTCCTCATCTGGCTTTCCCTCAAGGCCCTTCACCACTTTAATTGCCCTCCTCTGGACACTTTCTAATAGTTTAGTATCTTTCTTATGCTGTGGCACCCAAAACTGCCCCCAGCCCTCGAGGTGAGGCCGCCCCAGTGCAGAGCAGAGCAGAGCAGAGCAGGACAATCCCCTCCCTTGCCTGGCTGGTGATGCTGTGCCTGATGCCCCCCAGGACAGGGTTGGCCCTCCTGGCTGCCAGGGCTCTGCTGACTCACATTCAACTTGCCATCAACCAGGAGCCCCAGGTCCCATTCCGCAGTGCTGCTCTCCAGCCTCTCGTTCCCCAGTCTGTCCATCCATCCAGGGTTGCCCCATCTCATGTGCAGAATCCAGCACTTTCCCTTGTTTAACTTGATATGGTTTGTGATTGCCCAGTTTTCTAATTTGTTGAAGTCTCTCTGCAGAGCCTCCCTGCCTTCAACAGAGTCAACAGCTCCTCCCAGTTTTGCATCGTGTGTTTTTATTCAATAGCTGAGTCTATGGCCATTATCTGGCTGAGTGGCATGAAAATTATGTGGTTTAGTTGTTCCTCAATAGAAGATTTATCTGCAAATACCTTCCTGAAGTAGCATTTCATCATCAGTGCCACGCCCTCAGGTGCCATTTTATCAGGAAGTGTCACTATGAGAAGAAAGAATAAGACCCTTTCCTACTGAAACAGGACCAAACCAGTGGATGAAAAGGCCCAGAAGAAAACAGTCTCTCAGCATAGCAGAGGGCTGCTATAGAGGCATCACCCAGTGCTTGATATAGTTCAGCCTGTACTGAGCACCATGACAGCTATATTCAATTCTGATTTTGACAGAATAAGCTAGACTTCTCTCACATGGAAGTCTGAAGCCAACCCTAATATTCTGCATTTGGTATTTTTGGAATTCCTGTTTGTCTGCTATGGAGGAAAGTTCAGACAATTTTCCAGTAAGTCATTATTGCTCATCAGTTTTTATTCCTGATGAATGAGGATGCTTCAGACCATAAATCTTTGACTGGTCCAGCCTAAGTGTTGCCACTCCTGGGCTTCCAGCCAGCATAATTTTGTAGGGAGAAATTATACAACTTGATGAGAAAGAAGTAAATAGTCCTGTGTTAGCAGCTATTTGAAATAGCAGCTGTTTAAGGCTGTGCAGCAGTGGGGGATATTAGCAATATTACTGGGCCAACTGTAGGTGGTTACCATATGCACATATTGCCACATGCTGTGTCCTATTTGTCTAATGTGAAACTTTTCATTTACTGGTAAATGTGATGGTGATATTTATAGTGGTCACTGCTGAAGTACTTGAACAAATTCTGGTAATCTGTCTCCATGCAGTATGGATATGGAACATGGATAAGGAGGAGATGAGTGTCTAGCCTTTCATATTTTGTACTATTCAGGCACACAGCTGTGTCCCCTGTTCTTATACCAATATAGAGAACTGAGTTTGTGCAGCTTGTCTGCATGGACCCACAAAGGTCTGGGGTGTGATGGGGTTGGAGGGCGAGCTGAGTGTCCATGCCATGCCCATGTGCTCAAATATCCATGAGAAAAGTAAATAAAAGTGGTACAAACATGTGTTTTCAGGTCTCACATGGACAGCGAACGTTGTTAGGGCTGCAGTGAAAGAGTTCCTGCAGGTTGTCATTTCTGCACCTTCATTCTTACTTATGTCAAAGAAACTAAAATACTGGTTGTTTCTTTTCACTTTTCCTCCCAGACCTACCTCCCTTGTTGCCATTTTATCCCCCAGTCACTAATGCAAGCTGTGGGATATAGTGAGCTCTGATCCAGCAAATCTAAGGATGGCTGGATCTAGAAACTCCTTAATTTAGAAAGCTTGGATCTGTCCTTTCCAAACACATTATAATTTTTTTTTGCCCTCAGTCTTGATTAGATGTGTGATGATATATTAAAATGTAAATGCCTTGATTTATAAGGAATATCTTAAGTTATTTTAAAGAGTATTTTTTAAAAATTAGTTAGAATTAATTTTTCTGTCCTTCTTGGGCTTGCGCATACTATTTAAGTTGTCTTCACCAGTGCAGGAATACAAAAACAGAGCAATAACAAATTTTATACGTGTTGAAAAGAGAAAGGAAAACAAGACAGTATATTTCCTCAAAAATGTATTGCAGCCAAAAAGTTTATGATATTAAAGTTTTCTTTTCTCTTTTGTTTTGAAGTTTGTACATTTTCATTAGTAATTAATGCAGCCTTACTAAACAATATAGTGTGCTGAGCATGCATAAGACATGAATATAAAACCAAGTTTAGTAAGGAATTGTGATTTTCTAAGCTAATTTATTTTTTACATCAAAATCAGTAGAGGTTTGGGTCACCCTAAATTCAGTTCTCTGACATTTTAAATTTGCAGAAATAGCCATTTTATTTTTCTTTGTATGAAATCAATACTTCTTTTAAAAATAGCCACATGTATTTGGACTTAGTCTCATGAATTATCCTTTGCTTGGGAGAGACGACATATTTTATTAAAACAGTGGCATTTTCATAAAGCAAAACATTTGACCTAGCATCTGCTTAAAAGAATAATGAGAGAAATATACAAACTTAATAAGGACACGAACCATTTTTTTGGCAACATAAGGTAGCGTGAAGCCTGGCCTTTCAGATCAAAAATTGGTTTTGGCCTCTGGAAACTTGGGCCATCTCCTCTCAGACCAGTTTGCAGCTGCCGGGCTAACCCGGCTCTTCCAGGAGTGCTCTGCCTCCTCTGCCTGCTCGTCACCGGTGCATTTACCCTGGCTGCTCACCTGCCTGCCTGGGCACCAGCCAAGCCCAAACGCTTTCCTGACCTGTCTGCGCAGCCATCTGGAAGGGGGCGGATGCCATTATTCCAAACTACTTTGGTAGATGGCTTTAGGGGCATGAAAAGCTCCCAGCAGGAGCACAGACCACGCCACGTGGTTGGTAAAGCATCTGTCCTTGAAGAAATTGCTGCCTGTCTCAGGCAACAAGTATAGGATATACATGAAAAATGAAGAGGAGTGCCTTGGGGTGGGATGGTGCCATGGTGTTTTTTCAGCTGCTCCCACAGGGAGAACAGCACCTTGAGCAACAGGATTCTGCTCCCCTCTGCTTCTAGCCCTGCACGAAAGACAGCTTCTTCCCATCTCTTGGTTGTGTCTTACATTGGAAAGCATTTCACAAAGGGAGGGATAAAAATCGATAAGGAAGGCAAAAAGTCAAAGCAAATGCAGTGTGTGGGAGGAGAGATTGTCAGTTCCATGCCTTTAAGTAAATGCTGGGGGGAAAAAAAAGGTCTTTCCTGCATGACCCTGACTGCTATCTTGGAGCATAGGGTGGAGTGCTTAATTCTGTCTGCAGCCCTGCTCTCTCACTGCCTTTCCTGTGGTACCTGTGGATATGTCTGCTAATGGTGGCAGTGATGACAGTTGTTAACTGGACAATGTTTTGACACTGCCAAATCCTTTCGCACAGGTCACGGTCTGCCTGGTGGTAAATGGCAGTTGAAAAGCTCTGTGTAACACATTAACAAATTCTTTTGCTGTCCAGACCTCTGAAATATTTTAAAAGCCTTGTTTGAAAGCTCAAGCTTTTCTGCTTCACAGCCCATTTTTTGTTACTTGTCTCATGGTAATGAATTAACTCTAAGTACGAGTGACACCTCAGGGAAATGGTAGGGAGGGGTCATGCAGGGTGTGACCTTTGCAGGCAAGATGAGACTCCTTCCTGTGAACCTCTCATGGAGTTGTGTTTGGAATATTTACCAACCTCACAGGCAATGGCAGGATTTGGACTTGTCTTGTTGTTGAGAGTAATCTGCTGTAAAGGCATTGATCTCAGTGGAGTTATTAATTGATACTGTTGCAACAAAAACACCATTTGCCCTAAATGTTATGGAAAGATGACAACCAACAGACTGAACAGGTCTGTTTCTCAGTGCTCTCTCAAGCAGGGGAGGTACCCAATCTGTCCATGCTGCTTTGGGCCATCTGAGCTTCCCTTGAGAATTCAGATTTCTATTTGAGTTGCATTCAGTTTCTATTCATATTGGCTTAGAATATGTTTCATGTCCTTTTTTTTTCTCTTTTCTTGCAGTAATAGTAAAAATCTGTTTTTCTTCCCTAACTATGTGCAGGCTGGCATGGCTTTGACTTACGATCCAACAGCTGCTATACAGAATGGGTAAGGAATGCATGTTTTCTTACATCTTTTTTAAAACTATTTTGAATGTCATCTTCTGTTTTCTCTTTCTGTGGTGAAACTTTTTGAAAAGTAAATCCACTCAGTCATATTTTGTCTGAAGCATATAATGCTATATTGTCAAGTTCTTCTTTTAGTTTTCCTTTTCTTTTTATGCCTTCTTGTTTGCAATATCCATTTGAATGGGAAGTTGTTTTTCCTAATAGTTTCCATCTCTATTTGGCAAATGTTAGTAGATGTCTTTTTAATCTCTCTCTGTCATGAAGTGGAAACCAGTAAAGTTTCCCTTTACTGACTTGGCTTTTGTTAAAATAATCATTGAAGATTCCAACGTATTTTGAATAATAGAGCTGTTACTTCATCTGGGGCTCTTTCTGCAGGCTGGCTGCCTTCCATGGCATTGTCTGAATAAAAATGCCAGATAAGGAGAAAATCTTAAATTAATGTGTAAGCAGATGGGATTTAGGGGTAAAATTCTGAGCAACACTCTTCTTTATTTCTCAGCTACCGTTTGCCGACACAAGGAATTGCAATTTTTTCTCAAAATGAGCAGTGAAATTACATCATCATGTTATTAACCTGCATGATTACATTTCCAACTATTTCATAAGCTAGAAAAAGATATCCTTGAAATCTAGCTCACTTTTCAGCTAGGTTATCAACAATTTGAAGAGAGGCAGGAAGTTCAGCCCTGAACTCTTTGACAGTCACTCTTTGATCAGAGAGATGTATGATATGATTATCAAATTCCATGCATACTCCCACCTGTGTTCTCCAGCTGAAGGGGAGAATTTATTGATATAGCTAAGAATGGGTTTATTTATTAAATATTTGTTAGGGCATTGCTAATTGAAGCATTTAGGAAAAAAACCCTAACATTCTCAGTAGTTTAAAAAAAAATCAATAGTAATAGTCTATTTTGCTTAATTTCCCTTTACAAAAAGTAATTTTGTAGGACTTGAGATATTCCTGTGTTGTGGAGGAAGAGTCCAAACTCAGAAGAGTAGAGAGCTTGTTTGTAGTTGTGATTTCAGAATCTTCTGCTTCTGTTTCCCTGTTCTGACCTCCAAATGAGTCATTCTTCTCTATTGTCATACTTTTCAGTTGGTAAAACATTATAGTCTATAAATAAAAACATCACCAGTTCATAATTCACCAGTGTTTCATGTGGACAACTAGCTTTTCATAGAAATTCCTATGTGTCGGTTGTGTGAATGTTTTGGGAACCATGGTTTGGATGATCCTTTCAGACTAATATAATTTTAATTCAAGAATAATATTTTTGAAGTTATGAATCTTATATCAGAATCAGACATTATTTATATCAAAGAGTACCCATGGTGTTCAGACTGCTCAGATGGTTTGGTCACTCAATTCTTTGAACATGCTGTCACTGATCATTGGGTAAAGAAATTGTACCCAATGGAGATTTTCAGCTCTGCAGTTTTTAAAATATTCTTCTCTTTTTAAGGCAAGAAATAAATTAAATTGCAGTACCAGATATCTTTCTAAGAGTGACAATTAATTACCACTTTGACATATGTTTCCTTTCTAAAGTGTCAAAATATTTTCAGTTTTATCAGGACTAGACGATCATCAAAATGCTCTTGTGGTGAGATCTTGATTGTGTGCAGTATCAAGGAGGATCACCAGGACACTTTTGGTTCCACAGGGGTTTTTTTAATCTCCCCAGGCATTCACATAGCAATCTCTACATATCCTGTAGTTTTAAGTTTTTTCTCTTTTTCATAAGCCTCTTTACTTGCGACTACAGTGAAAATCTAGCTCAGGAGTCTTATTTTAGTAAAGTCTTGGAGCACCTTGCTTGTGAAATGTGTGGATGTGATCGGTTGCTCGCTGATACAAGATGCGGGCATTGGTGTGTGGCCATGGTGAAAGAGACTTGAAGGCTCTTAAGCTCCATGAAGTAACACAGGTTAGCTCAGCAAAGGGGCATCTTCCTCACGGGGAGGGCAGTGTGGAAGTGAGCACAAAGCTGATGCTGTGCCCACACCCACCCTGTGCTTAAAAGGGTGCAGAATACTTTGGCTGTAATGTGGGCCAAGCCACCAAGGTTTGCATGGAGCAATGTCACCCAAAGATCTGTAAAACAAAGGCCTTTTCCTTGTAGCAGCCCTTCAGCTGGGGTCACTAGCATGGAACTTAGTGAACTGACGCTGGGGATGGGAAATGTAAAGATACCAAGTCAAGGTGATGATTCAGGAGAGTTATGAACCACCAACAAGACTTAAAAAGAAGGATTAACTGCGCGTGCTGACATTTACTAGAGTTCCTTATAGGGTTGATGCATTTGGATGCATCTAAGTTACTAAGTCCACACAGGATTATGTGGAGGATGGAAGCCTGCTAGGGAAACATGTCTCTGCAGGTGTCACAGGGTGGTATTTAAAATTCACAGTTCCTTAAGAGGTGTGGATTATATTAGGTTTTGAGTTGGGCCATAGCCAAACCTCAGGGAAGAATCTGGACTCTTGTTTCCAAATGAAAAGGCAGGTTCTTATTGTTCATGGTGTTGTACTATCACTTTTATTACCATATAACTGCATATTTGCCTTGAAAATCTATAGCAGGAATAAAACAAAAGAGAGTGAGAGAGAGGCTTTCACTAAAAATGACTATGATTTTTTCCCCACTAAGGAATAGATGATTTTCTTCTGAGTCTATTACGTTGTAAAGCTTGATCCTCCATTTCATTATATTGTTTTTATGCCCATGTAGCTCTGTTTAAGCATCCAGTGGAGTTGCATCAGCATAAAACTGGTATAATGGAGTGGAGAATCCAGCCCATAGTGTACCATAGCATTGCAGTATAAGGTACTGAAGATATGGTAAGCACACACTTCAGTAGATAAGATCTTTTCACTTGGCAACCACTCTGCCTTTTTTTTTTTGTTTTTTAATCAGCATTTTCTGAATTGTGTTTACAAAGGTACTCAGGTTTTATTTTGGGTAGTAGTGTGCCTGTTGTAATATGCTATTGATTTTTCAATTTGTGGCATTAACATTGTTTTAGTAGTTTTATGCCCTCATACAAAGAACAGGATAGAGTTCTTGTACTTGCGCTGTAAGGAAGCTCATTTACAATGTTCCTGTGGCTGGAGTCCTCCTGGCCATTTGACTGAGATTGCAATGTACTGTATCAGTTTAGTATCTCATATCTGGGGGACTATTTTGTGCATTTGCTGGCCAGTGGGCTCAATATTCAGATAGGTCTTTTCCAACTCAAACATCTGACTGTGTGCCTTGTTGCAACAGAAAATTGCTGCCTTGATAATGCTTGGTAATACTCTTACATTATGTGAGCCCCAGGATACTATTTATGAATCTAACTTTTTCAGTACTGCCCGCAGGCACGAGGCACGAGCAAATGGTGTTTATTGCAGTGCAAATAGGATCTTGCTCTTGTGCAGATTCTGTCTGGAAGCTTGCACATTCCCCAATAGAATGGGAACCATATGGATTGTTTTTTCCACTTTTTGGCAGGGAAATAGCGACCAGACACTGCAGATACTGCAGTCCCCAAATGCAGAGGGAGGGTTGGTGTAGCAGGGGAGTATGTGCTTTGTCTGTTAAGCAACAGAAACTTGTTAAAGCGCTGCCTCTGTGTGCCTGGTGATGTACTGGAAATATGCTTCTTTTTAACATCACTTAAAAACATGTTCTTTTGATCCCCTTATAAACCCCCCTTCAGGAACTTCCAGGAGCATCTTTTTTGCCTGCTAGCAATGAGTTTCCCCTGTGCTTATGGAATCTAGGCATGCTGAGAAAGTCTATTTTTAATACAAGGGTGATGTCCATTTTGCCTTGCCCTTGCCGCCTGCATGCTTGTGTTTCTAGAATTGCAGTTGCAGCTGAGGAGCAGGGACCGTGTCTTGCACCTGCAAAAAACTGCACAGATCAATGTAAGGATGCAAACTGCATTCGCAGAAAATGCAGCTGAGCCTTTTGGAGAGCTCTCCTTAGAGCTCACAGGTCAACTACCACGAAGCCTACAGCTCTCAAAATACCTAGTGCACAGTACTAGATACGCTGTGCATTTTAATGCCAGGAAACTTGGAGTCATAATTTAATATATCTAAAATGAGTCAAAGGCAGTATAATTCATATCTCTTTCCACTCCTCTTTCTGATGTAGATTTTCTGATGACTGAGAGTCCTGTATTCCCTTGAATGAACTTACAACATGCATCTTCCACCTCATTTCACCTCTTCCTAAGCCTAAAGAAAAAGAAGAAGGCAAAACCTGAGACTGAATATAGCAAGGTCCTCAGCTGCACGTCTTGTTGTCTTGCTGTAGGGTTTGTGCCAGAACAGGCCACTCTTGCATTTTTGTTCCCCTTGTCTTTGATTAGATTCCCCAGCATGTCACTTAGGCCAGTTCCATATGAGGATATTAGCCCATTTGTACGTAAAGGGAATTTAGGGAGATGCCTCGGTGTCCCATGGGTGAGGGCATGTTGAGCCCTTTTTGTCAGTGAGCTCTGCCCTGGCAGCAAATTACTCCAGCAGTGCAGTAGGATGAGCATCCCAAACCTGAGGGTGGCTCTTCTTGAGTCCATCCCCAGCAAGGACACCTCTATCCTCACCATATCACTGCACTTCACATATGGCAGAGACCTCCACATCCTTTATTATTAGATCCTCTTGGCCACAAGTGGCGCTGAGGAAAGAAGTCAAGCCTTTGTCCCTTGATGTAAGAGATTCTTTACTGCAAAATTATTTCTTTACAGCCTGTCACAGTGACTGAGATTATTACACTTGATTTTTTTTTATTATTATTATTAAAATTGAAATATATGGACTGGATTTTCTTGCATTGTCATTTGCAGTGTCAGAGTTTCTTCCTTTCTCTTCCTTGATGCCCTTGTGCATGAACTTTCCCAATACAGCTGAGTGTCCTGGTAGTATGTTTTATTTGATGCTTATTTGAGAGCATTCCAAACAGCGACAGATAAACGGTATTGGCAGGGCTGTTGGAAGGGCTGTATTTTCCACATTACTGTAGTATATATTCTACAGGCTTGTGTACTATTCAGATAACTGCATCTCTAAGCTGAAACTGAAATGGCAAGCTGTCTGTCAAGTTCTTGGCTTAGCACACATTTTCTGTAAATTTGTTAGTATTTGCTGGGATTTATTGGAGAGTTTATTCCAAAGAGTCAGCACTACTTCCAAATGGAAAGTTGTTTCTTCCCTATACTTGTCTTTGTCCGAGCAGTTCATATGTAGTTATGAGTATGAGCCCAGCATCAGTGCCAGGTTTATGAACAGAACGAGAACAGAATGAACAAAAATGTGTGGTTTTCTCAAAAGAGTTTTGGTTTTATATTACCTTTTAGTTTAGAGGTTTATATGTATTTCTACACGTTTCACATTTTACCCATAGACTAAAATCTGTCGGTCTGCCATTGACTATTTTCATTTGCTGCATATGACGTTTCTTAGTTGATCCACTTAGTGAGAACATAGCCCAAGTGATTTCTGGTTAGCATTGATCTGGGAGAAGACCTCTGTAAAAGGAGTTAGATAATATGCATCGTGCTAGTGCCATAGATGAACCTGGTTGGTGGTGTAAAAATCCCTTCTCCCACGACGTTGTGTGAACTTAATATTTGGTATAAGCATGGGGATATGAATGCCTCTAAGTTCTCATAATGGGATATATATAAAATTAGGCAAAAGCACAATTTTAAAATAGTCTCTGTGCGAGCATTGTGAGGGCAGATAAATGGTCCTAAAATAGCATTATATTTCTATTAAACAAAAAATCACTCAGATGCCACCTGCTGCTTTTGGCATTTTAAAATCTGATTTGGAATAAAAAGAACAAATGATTGCTTCTCTGTCTCCCTCTCCCCTCCTAACTTTGAATTTTTCTGCCCAGCGTTCAAAGAGAGCAGCCTGTTTTTCCAAGGCTATTGGTTGAAGTCGGTGGTTATTTGAGCCTGCATCCAGAATGAATGCATCCACTCTGAACTAGACTGATTAGTACTAAATCTGTGATGCCAGGGTGATCAGGAAATAGAGCACTTGTTTAAACACCAGTAATGATTTTTTTGTTGTTGTTGTTGCATAGCTCTCATGGAAAGCTACTGTTGATTGCCTCAGAGTAGGGAGGGTAAAAAATATGAAAAGAGAGGGAATGCAATCCACTTCACTGTGCAGAATCTTCTGTTGCTTACTGGTGCATCCTATATGAGAAGGATATACATGAGGTTTAAATTGTACAAAAGAACACTGCACATGAGTGTTTCTCTCTGGGTCCAAAATACAGGCATTTAGACAACTGTAAGACCACAAACGTTCTTTTTTTTAAGCAATTTTATTTTTCTGGCTTACAGTTAAAACTGCAAAAATGGCAAATGCAAAAATCTTTACAAGCACACACATATTAAGTACTAACACAATCCAGCAGTAGTGATGATATTTTCCAAGTGATAATTTTATCAATAATCATTAACCCACAGGGAAGGAGAAAGAATGTAACATTTATTACCATCAAGCAAGAGATGGTACAGCTTTTGTTCATAGCGTGCAACAGTGGAAATAAAACCAACTAAATCTGAGATTTTCAGTGCTGCCTGGGGCATTTAGCCTCATAATTCCTGATACATTTCACCAGTAAAAGGGGGTTTTGCTCACTGCCTAGATGAATACAAAAATTTCAGCCAGAGTTTTTGTAGCCACCTCTTAATAAAATAATTCAGGCATGTATATAGAATGTGTTGTTCTCAGCACTGAAGCACTAGGATATGAAAAGAAAACAGTACCCTGTGTAAAAATGAAATCAGTAATGTTGTCTTCAATATTGTGTAAGAAATTTCCTTTCACTAGCTAGCGCCCTGGAAAATCAGCTGTCTTTGCATTTCAGATAATTGCTTCTTGTATTGTGAAGTCCTATATTTGAGCTAGTTGAAGTGAAAAAAAATACGCTTTGTGTAAATATTCCTCCTCCTTTCCATTTTCAAGATCTGCTCAATGGAGCCATCACATCTTTTTTATTGTGGTCTTGGAAATAGATGGACATAATTACCTGGGTAGACTCTTTTTGTCTTTGCCCAGGAGGCAGTGAATTATTTAGTCAGAGCCTAAGTAGTCAAAAGGTTCAAAAAAATCTCGCTTTTGTTCTTTGTTTGCAGATTTTATTCCTCACCGTACAGTATTCCAACAAACCGCATGATTCCACAGACATCAATCACGCCATTCATTGCTGCTTCCCCTGTCTCTACATATCAGGTACGTCAGATATGCACTTGTCTACTGTGTTTCCCAGTTAATTATGTTTTGGATGTGGATGAAGGCAGAGTGTATACCACAGAAAATCGTGTGAGTGCTTGCACTCGAGTCATACTTAAAACAAAGGGCTCTCTAGTAATATTTGGGTATCGTTGGGTCGGGTTTTCAGTGTTTCCTTCATTCTTTACAGCAGTAATGAAAGCCACCGTAATTCTTAGTTTCAGTCAGCTTCTCTGATAAACAACATTTTGCTTAATTTCCAGTTGACGACACCAGAAGCTTATCATTCTTATTGAACTGTTTCCTCATTTTGGCTCCCCATCATTAGCCAAAATTTTTTTTAAGTGTTTTTTTTAATAATTTATGTTGACTGCATTATACTTTGACCTTTTGACCTCAGCTGTATTTTTTCCAGTAACTGCATCCTTTAAAAGAACTCATTTTTATCCAATAATCCCTGACAAAGCAAATTACTTGAGGCTAAGAGTCCTCAAATCGTTCTTTAGTCTGGTACATGCCATGTCTTTCAGAATTTCTCTTTTCAGCATATCCCTCTCAGATCTCCACTGGGAAATTATTGTCTTGTTTTGACTTTCTGAGATGGAAGTCAAAACCAGATTGTATATTTTTATTATTAGCCATTCTCTGGGAACATATCACTTCACAGAAGCTGGTCATTGACTATACATTTTCCAATTTTAGTTATTTCCGTCCTGTGCCATCACTGGTTTTCCAACCCTGAGTCTTACATGAAATAAGCTACTCAAACTTGCAAAGCTACATGGTGGGTTGTTCTTAATGTTAGGGTTGGCTTATTGGGCTGGGAGATTACAGATGGTATGGTGCTGCTTACAGGTAATTCTGGGGAGTTGCTCTACTTTAAACTTGATCTTCAAAGATAAATGATTCTTGTAATTCTCTTTGACTTTTGTGTTGTTTTATTTTAGATGGCTATGTAGCACTTGCCAAACAAAAGTTGTTCTGATGAGGTAAATTCAGTAAATTTCAGTAATGGCAGCACCAAAGAAGAGTCAGTGCCAGAGATATACAAGTGCAGCTCACATGGGGTTTTTTCGGTAGCAAAGCTGGCCTAAGAGCCATACTACTTCCCTCTTATTCAGGCCACTCAGTTCAGGCCAGCCAGCCATTTACTTTCATCACTGCTCCACAGTTCACATTTGCTCCCCTTTTCCCATTCTGGTTTGAACCATTGCATCAGTTAGTGGTTTCATGCATTTGCACCAAAACCTTTTTTTTTTTTTNTATCATTTTCCTTAGATCGTTTGCAGTGTAAGCCCAAAGACATTTGCCCTGGCACAGTGAAGGAACTGCAGTGGTGCAAGAGTGGGAGCAATGAGCAGCAGCAAGCTGTGGCAGCTCTATTGTGTTTTAGCTCATGGGGATTCACAGCAGAAAATGTTGCAGTAGAGGTGTGTTCACACATGGGTGTGCTTGCTGGTTTTGGTTCGAAAGACGTTTTGCTGAACTTGCTTTTCAACAAAAAATAGACTTTGATAAACATACACAAATGTTGGAGCACACTGTTATACAATTAATTCTCAACACTTTCTTCATGAGCAAAATCACAGGGCATCTGGAGAAGTGGGACCTTGTAGCTTTCTCCTTGTTATTCCTGGTCGTGCTCAGTCTGAGGCGCTACACACCCATCCCTGTGACAGCGAGTGAGATGCCCTCTGATGGCTCCAGCACAGCTACATTTTGGTGTACTTGTGTGTTGTGGTGCCCAGATTGATGCAAAAGGAAAGTAAAATACAAAATTCTTGGGGCTGAGCCTGTGTTATGATAGCATGTGGGCCATTCAGACATAGCACAAAAGGGAGTTATGGCTCAGAGATGCCACCACAAATATGCAAACACTCTGTAATAGGTTTAAATCCTAAATTGTTACATCCTTGAAATATGTTACATGGCAGTCATAAGGCAGAACAACACAGAAAGACTTAGGTGATGCATGTGGAGTTCTGGTGGGAATAGACCCCAGGATGCTCAAGCTAAGAATGATCCTGGAGGGGCAGACTTCTTAAGCCAGCTTTGCTGTGAAAGCTTTCAATTAGAATAATTTTCAAAAATTCTGAATTAGATCTGCATTTCCTACTGAAAACAGAATAAGTTATTCTGGGATCTCTGAAAATGTTACTCATTTAAAAGTTCATACAGATACTTTTGAAAGTAAACTTTGAACATTTTATGTCTCCTGCACTGTCGGTTGGATGACATGTTCATGATTACATTGATGGATGAAAGCAAGCAATGCAAATGAAAAAATAGGACAACATGGAATATTGAAGACTGCTTTATGAGATAAAATGTTGTGATTCATAGAAGTGGTGCAATCACTCAGACTTCTGACTTTGGTGGAAAACATTATCAAATGAAATTTGAAAGCTTTATTCTTTTGTCAATAACTTTACGAAGCGTAAATTAATTTTGTGTTGAGTTGTAAGACTTAAGTCTTTTGTCAAAATTAGCACCTTAGTTGTAATAGAGAGAATATTTTCAAGTAAATCTTTAAGTTTTAAACTTTTCTATGCTAATTAAAAGTATTTGATGTGCAGGTCCAGAGTACTTCATGGATGCCTCATCCGCCATATGTTATGCAACCAACAGTAAGTGGATACTTGGTTATATCTGGCTAAAAGTGCTTCCATTGTAGCCTTGCTCTGCTTGTCCAGCCGCATTAAAGTCCTGGGTCATGTAGGAGCAGCCAGCTGCTCCCCGCGACAAGAGCCCTCTGCTGTAAACATTCTGTTTCTTCAAGGAGCACCATTTGATTTAATGGAAAAGGGAGGATGGGTGATGTGTTATCTAATTGCCTTGATTGTAAGAGAGTAACAAGTTCTGAAGTGTTGCTTCTGAAGCTCTGCTTCAGGGCCTGCGAGATAACTGCATTCCTGCGTACTTTGAATTGCCAGGAGCAACACGTGACCATTCCCTCATATGCTTATCCATCAAAAACGTCCTGTGCAGTTTTATATAAAGGATGCTCAGTGCCTCAGAAATGCATTTCAGCGTAGTGGAAAAGGGTGAAGCACAACTGTCTTAGAGAGTCTCTACCAAATCTGAATCTGCTTTATGATTTGACCAGTCAACTCTTTTTTTTCACCCCTGAGTAAATTGTCATCTTTATCAATTTATAACTACTTAAAGCTGCATTGTGTTTCTAACCAAGGTTCATTAGAAGTAGAGCAGCTGATATTTTGTTTACCTCACAGAAGAGTTTTGATGCATTTTGCCTAAATATTAGTGATATTCCAGAAGAAAACACAATACTGAATTCCACTATATACAGATCACTTTAGTTACATTTCTACCTGAGTTTCTCAGGTAGACACTTATCAGTGTCATTATTCAAAATTTCAATGTAATACTCCGCATAATCATCAATACATTGATTTATACAAGAAGAGTAAAATTAAAACTAAGGTCTGTGGTGACTTAGGATTGTTTGTTATTCACATTTTTGTTCAAATATTTTGACTTCACAGTAGTGTAACTTCTGATGAGAGTTAGCTGTACAGCAACATGGATATAATTACACTGCATATCTGTTTAGTAGCACAAGTCTCTCATCGCAGTTTGCAGCCCCCCTTCTCCACCCCTCAGCTCTTTGGAGGCAAGTTCTTCAGTTTTCTCTCACAAAGCAGGGAGCATAGTGTGGGACTGTCTGGGCACCCAGTTCCTATTGCTGCAGTGCTGCACCCCTCTGCAGACCCTGGGGGAACTTTCCGTCTCAGTGGAGTAAAGCTGTTGCTGTGTTCCTTGTAGGGAGATGAAATGTATTGGACAAATTCACGGTTAACATCAGTCCTGTGTTCTAATACTTGGATTTAATAGCAGACCACAAGAAATCTTAGATGCATGTATATCATGAGTTATCAGACTTGCAGAAGCCAAAGAATCACCAATGCTTGCAGAAAGACTCCCATTCTAAAAGGAAAACCTAAGCACCTTACCAGTCCCAGATTTTGTGTATGTGCTTTATGTGTTTGGGTTTTATCTGACAATATCGAGCAAAGCATTTTTCTGCAGTACTAGGAGAGGTATTTTGATGTGGTAATTGAATGTATTTAGCCCTTGGTAAGGACATGAAGAGAAAACTGTCTTTCATAGTAAGTGGCACCCTCAATATGCCGAGTTAAGTTTGCGTTCCATGTCAACCAAAGAGTTACGTCAAAAAAAGGAAGTGTGATTCTAGGTGGAAAAGCAGAGGGACAGTGGATAAGTGGTGTACCATTTCTGTTCCAGTGTCATTGCTGTCGTGGGTTACTTCCATGTGTTTTCTGTGGCAATCCTAGTCTCTTCACTGAAAGATTTTTCCCATATGTTTCCAAAGATTATGTTCTTAAGTAAGAGGACATGAGGCGTTTAGTACTGAAGAAGCATAAAAGCAAAAAGGCAGAACTACCATTCCCCAGGTTTCATTCAGAGATGAATTCTTTATTAGAAATGTCTGAAAACTTGTCAGAGTATTACCACACAGAGAATTCAGGAGACTTCAGAATTAATGGTCTGTTTTGAAAGAAAATAAAGAATCTGTGTCCATTTTAAGTTTCTGTAGTTTCATGCCTAATGATAGACTCTATTCTAGGTAGCTCCATAGCTCAAAAAAAAGAAAAAAGAAAAAAGGAAGACAAGATTACAATAAAGTTGGCAGAATTAAGGATGTGAGTTTTGGTGACCCTGTGAGCTGATGAAACTGGGAACTTTCTAATTTGGTTAGCTTTTTGTTTCTTCTTGTAAGCTAATTTTCCATGTTGTTATCTAAATTGCCACCACTTTACTTCATAATATTTTATGAGATGATTGGTTGTGGCATGTGATGTCCCCCTGGAAACCACTGCAGATAAATATTACATTCCCCTTGCCCCAGGAAGGAGAACATTTTGTTAAGCCTCTATTATTCTTTGTGAGTAGAGATGAACTCATACAGAAAGCACAG
This sequence comes from Melanocharis versteri, assembly GCA_013397845.1. Lineage (NCBI taxonomy): Eukaryota > Metazoa > Chordata > Aves > Passeriformes > Melanocharitidae > Melanocharis > Melanocharis versteri. The sequence goes on from VZTG01004087.1 coordinate 954,689, forward strand.
TTTGAATTGCTCAAACAGTGGTGGTTAATTCTTTGTTTTGATTATAAGTATCCACTAAATCATGTTACTGGATGATTAGCTTTTCATTTCCGACAGAAAGTCCTACTTGATATTTATGTGTAATTTAACATCACGTAGTGTGCCTCATGACAAAAAGATAGGCAGGGCCGTGCTGTAGAGGAGACAAAGGGGGTTTTTCACTCAGCGTGCTGTGCACAGACAGGGCAGTGTTCTGCCAGGCTGGCGGGCTTGCCGACAGGAGGGAAGAGCTGTGCTGCACGGCGCTACCATCCTGTGCCTGCCTGTCCCTTCTCTGCCTGCCCATCTCATCTCCCTTCCCACCTGCCTCCCCATGCAGCAAATCCAAAGCTCTTTCTTCAGTGATATCCCCTGCAGTAGGTCGGCCTGCCAGACATTTTACTCCTTTATTTCCCTTTGTATATCGATTTCAGCCACATTTTCCTGATGTGTGCATGTGTGCATTCTGTATCCATTTACTTGGTGGATTAAAAAGCCCACTACAGTAAAAGATTGTATCTCCAATTCCTTCTGTAGCTTTCTGACTACAACCAGATAAACCTCTGACCCTAACAAACAAAAATGACATATATATTAACTGGAAAATATTTGTGTATATTGCCTTCCGTTCTCAGCCTTGTCTTCTGTGATACCCTTAAAAACAGAAAACAACCAAAATTACGTTTTCTAAGAAAATAATAGTCAGAACATTTTTGTCCTAAAAGGAGAAAGTCAGATGAACAGTCAAGGACTCTGCAGGTATAGAACTGATATTGTAGGGTGATGCTAATGAACAACTGCAGATACAATTTTTAAAGGGGTTTTATTTTTGATTATCAGTGATTTTTGCTGGTTTTACTCGAAGAGCCATGGGAAAATAATATCATATAGGTTGAGGTAGCATTGCTATTTCTGAATAAGTAGTATTAAAAATAAACTTCTACTGGCATAGTAGGGTCATACATGAAAACTTCTTACATCTTAATGCTTACACAACCTTCAGGGTTTTGGAAAACAGTATTCCTGAATCGTGTGGACATGATGAAAAATTTACCTGGAGGTTCATATGTGACTGAGACACTTTTGAAAAATGCCCCTTTTGTGAATTGAACCTTCACCACTTTTTCCCATATTGATTGCACTGTGTCAAAGTAAGAATACCTAAAATTTGTCAGTTTTGTTGCTTTGCCATGTGCCCTGGTCTCTCTCCCTAGCTGTAATGGAAGCCAAGCTCCAAAAGAGTTATAGCAGTGTGAGTTTGGATTAAAATTGGCAAAACATTTAATGCACTGATGATAGTCCAGGCTCAGTTTAGTTAACTATATCTTTCGAAGTATAGTGCTTACTCTTCCATATTTGAAACAAGTCTTGTATTTCATTACTGCCTCAGGATAAGGGTAGATGGATAGTGATGACAGAATCAAAACATAAATGGGATAAGAGTTATTCTGGGGATTTATAATATTTGCTGTATTATTGTGTTTTTCCTGTAGTCCCTGAAGGCTGTTTGATAGTTATGGGGATACTTTGAAAAACATGTTTACATGTCAATTCATATGTAGACAATCTCATTTTTACTCATGAGGACATTTGCTCAAAACGTTTTGATTCAAATCTTTATTACAAAAAATACATGTACTCTTCCTCTTTAAAGGCAGTTTTTTTTAGTGAAGCAACAGAAATGCGCTACCCTAATACTCAATGTACACACTGGTTTTACACTTACCCTCTTTTATTTGCAGGTAAAACTGTGTGACCGTAAGTAATCACTGGGTATGCACAGATAGATGTTCTTGTCAGTCTGGAATAGTTTCTACGTAATAGCTGGAGAAAGAGTATGCCAGTGGCAGTAGGAAGGGTGCAAGCAGAGCAGCATATGGAAAAATCTACCAGTAATAATGAAAAAGTATGTTAGGGAGAACTTCGGTTCTGGAAGTTTCTCAAGCCCTTACAGTCCTTCTAGAAAGGTCAATGTCTTAACAAATACCCTCATTATTATTTTTCTGTCATCCTTCCTGTGGCCCATGGCTGAATGTAATCTGTCTGCCTTTAAAAGCATCAACAAAAACATGTCTTATTTCATAAGCAGTATAAAACCCCTGCTTTGGTGAGAAGCGAGGCTGAGTAAGGACTCCAGATTCTTGCCTTTTGATTGTTGTGCATGAGTGTAGTAGCATAAAAGGTACAAATTGTTCAACTGAAATGGATCAGTTTTCATTTTCTCACTAGCGACTCTGCTGTTTTGGATAATACCCAAAATACCACAGCAGTTTAAGTGTTTTGATTCCTACGCTCTGGAACAAAGAAGTTCCTTGTGCTCCAGTCCACGTCCCTCTCCCAAGACAGCTTTCTCTACCTCACATTTATTGCTCTACCTTTTTAGTAAACAGAGCCAGAAGTCTATCTTGAGTTTGCCTGTTTGAGTGTAAGAAAACAAAGTATGTCCTCTGCAGACAGTTGAGTCCTGCCTCCAAGATGAAATGTGAGAATTCAGCTAGCTGGTATGAAAAGTAAACAGGAAATAATCCTTAGAAATTGGAATCTCCAGCAAGTCTTTCAACTTTTAGCTATGTATTTTTAAGAGATCCTTTGAACATGAACTTACTTGAACTCTTAAGGCTAAAGTGTTTAGAGGTTGAAATAACTAACCAAATACCAATGACAAAGTTCTGCTGAGCAATTTTAATTCCAGTGTTTCCCGAGGCAGAAAATCGAGGACTGCAAATTCTATAACTCCGATAATCAAGACAGTAATTGGCAATGTTCCTTTGGGGCAGGCAGGCTCACATGAGGTCACTTCTGCCTCCCTCTCACCCAGCACCCACTGTATACAGATGTTGTCTCAGTGCTACCTAAACGGGTTTTTCAGATGCAAGTGGGCGTGTGCTTGCTGACCTTCTTTAGTGCTGGGTGTTGTTGCACTGGGGAGAGTACCCAGGACAGAAAAGCCATGCCTGAGCTCAACCAACTTAGACCTCTAAAAGAAAACAGGTGTAAGCAATTCAGCCAAGTCGCATCTCCTACTCAAGTGTAGCGGTTTTTAAGTCTGATTATACAATGCTTCTGGAATCGTATCAAAGTATTGCTGCAGTCCTTTGTTCTGCTGTTGTAGAAATTAATATGAATGCCAGAAAAAGATATATTTAAGTTAGATTGCCAACATTTTTTGACACTGTGTTAGAGCCCTCTAGTGAAAATGAGTATATTTTGTGATGGCAGCAAGACACACCACATATGGATTCACTTAGAAAACATGGACAGGAGAACCACAAATGTTTCCAGTAGACAAGCCCTTGCGTTTCAGGAACTTGTGCTGTGCTGTTTTATCCTAAAAAGACTTCAGAGCTCTAGTAAAATTTTCTTTTCTTTCAAATATTCTGCAGATAGCATGAATGCTAAATGGATAAACCATCGGTTTGTTTAAAGACATTTACATTAGTGGAAAAAACCGTATGTCATATAAATCTATAAACATAAATGAAAAATATATTTGGAAAAAAAGGCGTCTGACACTAAATTTGAAAGGTTCCCCAGAGTTTTTTGAAGCCAGGAAATTCTGGTTGAGGTTATGGAATATTGATTTCTTTTTAACAGAAAAGATGCAACCTTACCCATCAACCTTCATTGTCAACCTTAACACAACAGCTGTTTAAAAGAAGTTTTATCAAAGGGGACTGTTTTTTTAAAGATAGTTATTAATCAATAGACATTAGAGTACCTTCTGTGGAAGAATGTAGTGCATTTTTTAAAAAAATCAATCTCTAATTTTGTACAAAGTCTGCATTCTGCTTTCACTTTTCCCACTCCGTGTACATCACCTAAGAATACCAGCAATACTTTATTTATTTCATATTAATATATTGACGTCTCTGTTCATGGAAATTTGCATTTTCATCAAGTTTTAGATTTACACAAAGTCAAAATCCTGAATGCAAATCTTTAAGATTTATATGTTGTGTTTGCCATTTTGAGCAAAAATTCCTCATTTGGTGAGCACTGGTCAAGTTAGTTATTTTCCAGGTGGTAGATTAGTAAGTAGGCAGAATGCGATAGGATCAGGAGAGAGTGGTGGACTGTGTAAACACAATAATGCTATCAATTATAGGCCAAGAGTTAGATTAATCAGAAAGTAAAGGGCTCGGCAGAGTGCTGAATTAAGCTCATCATCGGGTATTTTGCCCCGTGTATTGCATTCTGGTTATGCATGCATACGTGTGCTGTGAACAGGCTGAGGTATGTGACGTGTGTATTACAGTCCTCTCAAATTTACCCTCCATCATGAACCATTCTCTTACTTGGTGCTAATATTTTAAAATATAAAAAAAAAAGATTATATTTTAGCATTGTCTGCTGTCTTGCAGTTGATGCTGATGTTCCCTGCCTTCCGCAGAGAGCGCTCTGCTCTGCTGGCTCACAGCAAATCAGACAATGTGCGTATCCTAAGCAGGACCCCTGTTGTAAGCCTGCTTGCAACAAGGATGGTCGTGTGGTGCAATTGCCAAACATGCATGTTCTGTGATGTCTTTGGTGGAAGGGAAAGGCAGCAATTTTCATCTGCCACAGACAGCAAAGAGCTCTGAATGCGCTCTGTGGTCTGAGAGCACAGAGGTTTCACACTAGTTGATGACAAGGCTGGGAATGATCTCTGGGTGCCTTTCCCATGATGGAGATGCGGTTCTCATTTCCATAGCGCAGTTCAGAATACAAAGTGTTACCAGAGGACAGTTCACCAGCAGAAGGGTACCTGGATCTCCTTTCTGCCTCCCAAACTATCCCTGTACTGCAGGAAATCAGCATTTCCATTACAGAAGAAGCATTGGGCAGCTTTGGAGAAGGAAACAGGTTCTGGGGTTCTGCAAACCCAGAAGAGGATTCTTGACGAAAGCCTGTGATTTACAACTAGAGTAATGCCAGGGCAGCGCTGTAATTGTGATAACTCCAAAATAGGACTTAAATAGACTGGCCCAATCTGTCAAATTTGTGAAGTTGAATTCCTGTTAGTGAAGGATCGAGTTTTAGGCTATTGACAAGATGTCCTTTTATAAACAATTGAGCAGGAAGAAAATTATGTATGAATCAAGGTGTAATCTTCAAGGTTAATTAATTTACTATTTTTTAAAATACGATATTCATTTGGGGTTTTGTCCCAGAGGCTTCAGTTAGTTATGAAAGAAAATTCCAAATGGAAATCATGCATACTTGTTCAGCTACAAATGTATTTTATAGCTATATTTATCCTTGCTGCAGCTCCTTTTTGAGCTGAGCCTGCCTTTCCTCACACTGGCTTCAAAGAATACATGTAGGCTTAGAGCACTTAGTGACAGATACTTTTTCATCTGCCGCTGATCAGCTTTTTGACCTTGGAGAAAACATCTTTCTCTCAGGCTCAGTTTCAGATTGGTCTTTTTTTAATCCAAATCTATTTAGATTATAAAACTGTCATACTGCTAAATAGCTTTTAGTAGAAGTTTGTGAAAAGTCTGGTGGAACAAGGGCCTATCTTGACGGATGCCTCTAAACACGTCCTCACAGTGGTACATAATATTAGGGTTTAGGGTTTTCATGCTAATTATTAAAACAAACCTGTTCCAGCTACAAAGGGAAATACTGGATCTGATTTTTGCCGGTATAAATCAGGAGTTAGCTTCACTTAAGAAAATTGAATTGCATAGGTGTGAAACAGTGAGAATTAGAAGAGAATCATGCCGGCAGCAATAAACTGATGAAGGAGACTCTGGCACCTTCTTAATCCTTAGAACAAAAGCACTTCCATAAATTACCATTATGTTATGCCAAGTGTATTCAAGGACCAATTTACATAGGTAGGGTAAACTAGCTAATCTATATATTACTTATGATTACATCATGATTTTCCTAGTGCGGGAGTTGTGTAAGAAATTATAATAATGTACTCTAAGGACTTAGTGACCAGTTTATAAGATTCAAAATTCCTGTGTCCAGGAACCATACAGAATCACAGAACATTCTGAGTTGGAAGAGACCCACAGGGATCATCAAGTCCAACTCTTCACTGAATGGCCCATACAGGGATCAAAACCATAACCTTGGCATTATTAACACCATGCTTTAACCAACTGAGCTAATCTCGGTGGCATGCTACGTAATACTTTGCAAAACCTGATTAAATAGTTTGATTTTATGCCTCTTGATAATCCTATCAGGAGGTTTGTTTCAAAACACCTTTGGTCTGAGGCGTAGCACTCCATTTTTAATTTCCATCGTAAAGGTGCTCCTACTCGTTTGCCTCTTTCTGTTCTTGGTCAACCATTCTTCCTACGATCAGTAACTGTTGTCCCTTCTCGATGTTCACCACATTAATTTAGAGACAAAAATTTTACCTGCATTTTCATTTTTAGGCTAACTATCACTGCATTTGCAGTAACGTAAGGATTTTGTACCTCTTGCTGCAACAACGACCCTGCTTTGGATCTATTCCACTTTGAATTCATTTTTCTGGGGCAGCCAATGCTCACAGGATTCCAGCCTTCTGTGCAAATAGCATTAATACTTCCTTCTCTTCTCTGGGACGACTATGCTGCATTGTAAAATGTCTTTTTTCCCTTGTGCTCATGACTGGTAATGCAGTCATCCTGAAATTCCCTGTTATGCCTAGTTTTTCTCCTTCTTCCACATTTCCAGCAGATGCTCCTACATGATAAAGGAAACCACATGTTAGCCTAATTGTCTTGATGAATTTGTGCCTTGCTCTGTTTAATCCAGTCCTTCCTGTATGGTAGTCTAATTTGCCACTTTACTTAATGTGCCTTACAACTTTGCAATTTCCTCAAATCTTATTATTCAAGGGAATCATTAAAAACATTGGATGAGAACAATCCTGATGGAGATTTTAGTGACCCTCCCACTGAAGTAACACAGCTTGTCTTTTAGCGTAACTGTTATCATTTCTGCTTTAGTTAATCCTTTATCATCCCCAAAGTTTAGTAATTTCTGGCTGTAGCACTGCCTGAAATACTTCATTGACCTTCAGAGAGTTTAGATCTGCTGCATGTCCTTTGTCGAGAAAATAGGTCATTTTATTTTAAAAAATGAGGTTAGCTAGATCTATCTTTGATTTATCTATGTTCCATCTTCATTAATATCCTTTTGTCCTGGCCACTGGACCTGTGCTCATGTGTTCCAGCTCTGCAATAGAGATGATCCAGTCCTGGTTCCTCAATTCACCTTGAGCTCAGTGACTTCTCTGGGTTTTTCATCTCCTTCGTCTGTATTCATTTTTCTGCCCAAACACTGATTCTCTGAGTGCTGCCTCTGCTGTCTGATGGTTTGTGTAGGAAATTGAGATAGCGTCCTTGGTCTGCTGGGGCTACTTCTGAAGTACCTCTAATGTGTCCCCCATCCTCCCTGCATGGGAGCCAAGCTCTGGGTTCTTTCCTTCTTTTTCACTTATCTATGTAAGAAACCTTTTGTTAGATGTTTGAATATCGTTTGCAAAGTCTCAGACAGACTTATAGTGAATCTTATTTCTGGCCTCCAAATGTAGCATTTTCTTGCCTTTTTTTTTTCCACTCCCTTCTGTGTTCATTCCTGGTATATTTATTGAGGTGTCTGAGTAAGTGGCTGATTAATTAACACCTTCTCAACGGTAACTGCTGGAGCATCTTAATAACATAATTGTTTTTAAATTATTTTTGCAGAGGCAGTGCTAACAATTTATTTTTTTATATCAATGTATAAATGTACACTGTGATCTGACACCCTGGAAGTTAGAAACATTCAAGATACCATAAGTAGTAGCTTATTATTGAATCTATTGAATGAAGTCAAGTCTAACAGTATTTGACATTCATTGTTTTACTCTCATAGGTCAAATGCTTTCTTTTCATTTCAAATATCTTTAGAAAGAATATAATATTGACCTAAACTTTGCAGTACAGAGGCAAATCATGGGTATCTTTTCTGAACTGATTTTAGTCCCACTGAAGTGGAGTAATTGCTTAATTACAGTTTTCAGGTTGTAACCTTGTGCCCTTGTTTTCCTCTCGAAGGGGTGGGAATTAGGATTAAGTCTATGCATTCAGCAGTGTTTGCCACAAAGCCTCTTGTTGTGAGCCAGTGGTATCTGCAGTGCTGTTGAGAGCACAGTTTCAACCTCTTTCTTACATGATTGCGAAAACAAATAGTGAAATGTAATAGCATAAACACTGAACATTCTTTGGCTGTTTCATAGTGGATTGGTGAAGAATGAGTTGTGTAACATAGTGACAGATGAACAGAATCTGAGGAATTTTGAAGGAGTGCCAAGTTGTTATTTAGTGAAACCACTACCTTTGGACTACCTGCCAAAGAGATGCACTTCCAACAGGGTAGGTTCTCTTATCAAATGGCCTATTGTTAAGAAGAAATTGGAAATTAGGGGCTGAAATCTCACTTCTTCTTACCACGATTTAAGTGCAATTTGTTATTTCTTGTTGCTGACTACAGCCTCTCGTTAAAGGATGTCTGCTGGACAGCCTTTCCCACTCTGTGGCTTTTAAATAAGCTTCCTGGGACATTTTGTAATGTCACTGCGGGTCTTGTTGCCCAGGAGAGCCCCTGTCTCTAACATCCACCCCAAATCCCAGGTGTAGCCTTTCACCACTGCGCTTTTCTGAGCGAGAAATTGAGTAGAAGTTATCTTTTCTCTATGCATGGCAAACCATACATGCACATCCCAAAGCAGGAAGACAGTTGGGTTCCTCATTATTGGTCGTCTACTTCTTCCTCCTAAAATGCGGTAAACTCTCAAGAGTGTGGAGTCCTTATGCGGGGTTCAGTCTGGGATAACTTGGATCATTACTTCGACTTCAAGATGAAGATCACAGGATTGACACCCTGCTACTGATCTCCGTGGTGGGACAAGAGGGCTGCATATGATTCACACAACACACAGCCTGCTTTCAAACAGCCTTTGTACTTTTGCAGTACAGCAATCTGCAAATCATTATGCACCCCCTCTTTGCCCAATCCACACAGGATGCGAGTCTGTGTCAGCTCCCAGCTTGATAGCCTTCCTCTTTAGCACTATCAATAAAAAACTCCTGCTTGCAGCTTTGGAAATTACTGGTCTACTGCCTGCCTCTAGCCAAGAGGGTGGGTGTCACATTCACAGATGTCCCACATCTGACAGGGTTGTGGCTGGAAGTATTTTTCTGTAGGCAGGTAGGGGAAGAGACTTACCATTGTAAGGCTGGTTCATCCGCACTGCTACAGCTGCTCCTGGCTAACCCAGAGTTCAGTGGTCCAGGAGAACAAGCAGTGTTTCAGGAAAAGCATGTGTGCATTCCACTGCTGACATTTCTTCCTGCTGGCAGGCCATGTCATTTTTGTGGAAAGGAGAGGATTGCTCTGGATGTACTTATTTTAAATGAGGATGAAGTGTTTGATGCAATGATCGTTTCCTGGTGCTTGTCACAGGTCTTGCTTCAGGGAGAGAAAGGGGTGGACATTTGTCAGGAGTAGTTTGAGTGTTTCTGATAGACAAGCGGATGCAGAACCCCATCTCGCTGATTTGTGTCTGTGGAAGTAGCAAAGCTGTATTAGCTCCCTCACTAACTCTGCTCCAAGTGCAGCAAGCAAAGACACTCATCGTGACAGCTGAAGCTGTGACAGGCCACATCTTCCCCTAGGAACAGCACAGGAATAAGAACGATTTGAAGAGAAAGACCTGTGCAATTCCCCTGGTTTCATGCTGCTTTCTGCAGACAGTAACACCGTGTTCGCATCTTCAACCTTCACTTGATATCCAATTTTATAATGTTTCAACCTAAATCTTCACAGGTATTCAGCACCTTGGGCATGTTGGTTCTACCAGGAGATGACTATAAAGCCAATTTCAGGCAGTTGGTTAGAGCATGGTCATGGGTAGGGGGGATATTCTTTGAAAGGGAGTCCTGGTACTGCTGCCGCTGCTGCCGAGAGAAGAGTTGCGGCTCAGAGCTCGGATTTGGACTCACACAACAAACATACCTTCAATCCATGACAGTGTTCATGTAAAAAGCAAGGGCCTGGAGTAGGTCCTGGGGGCTCCATACTAGTCTGGCCCTTTCCTTTGCTTTGCCTCCACTTTCCAGGGTAGAAAAGCAAGGCTATATATCGTTGGATGACAAAGATCAGGTTTGGCTATAACCCTGAAAAACGTTTTGCTTGGCCCACACAGGTGATATGCACATCTTTGATATTCTGGACTTCATACTTCTGTGGATAGTAACCATGGATGTTTTCACTGAGATAATATAAATGTACCAATGTGTGTAACTGCATCCATTCAGGAAAAAAAATAAATATTGGACATGTGTGTAAGCCAGGTGAACTCATTATAAACATCTTGTAATAGAGCTTGGGAAGTTTCAAATACCATAATTGAAGAGAATTTTCTCACAATATTCAAAATGTCTACATTTGTTATGCTTCCTAGAGTTTTACATGCCATTCAAATCTGTCTTTCAGATAAAAATCAGTGATACAGGTCATGGCTCTGAGAGTGTGGGCTGTGGTGATTAGCAATGATCTGTTTGTGGTGATATTCACTTGCCCCCACAATATGCAATGTATTTGAATCTTCTCTGAGCTTCTTTTCATTATTTTGTTCAACAGAAAAGTGAAGGAGTAAGTAGAAACATGCCATGAGTGCTGTTGTGTCGAGTGAAGTATGAGACTGTTCTTTGCTGTTTCCTTTCATCTACTTGGCTGAGCTGGGACAATATGTAACCAGGCATTATGCAATATTTGTTCTGCTTCTCACAGCATAAAAAGCTATGTTAACTCTTTTGTGCTGGTAAAATTCAAGGTGGATAAATACAAGGGACAGAACTCTTTGACATTAACAATTCCAATATCCAGTATAAGTCATAGGAGCATCACAGGCATTACTTCCGTATGTTGTATGTGCTAAAGGACAATAGTTTTACTCAAATTTAGTGGTTTCCCCCTGAGAAGTGTTTTCTCTATTTCAAAGAACACTATCTATCATTCTGACATGCTCCAAAGTGGAAGCCCAAGCCAAACAAGCCAAGCAACAGCCAAATCAGCAGAAGGCTAGAATGTGTGACAAAGACTTAAAATCCCAAAAGAGTCTTCTGTCAGGCACCCATTTTTACCCTAGGTATCACCAGTTAATGAGTTACTGTGAAGTCAGTGAACACTAATGTGAAATTCTTTAGTGTTGCTGTGAGTGAGTCCGTTTTGCTGACCTCTGGGTTAGGAACTACAGAAAATGTCACAAGCTGCAGCCAGCTGTTCGTGCCTTCTGCATGATCTGCTTAGACCTTGAAGCAGCTGACCCCTAGATATACCCAAACAGCAAGTTTATAGCAAATACACCTGATCTGAAATGAAAAGATGAATTACCATCTCTAAAATATAGGACAGTTGCCAGAAAGTTTTAAAATTTTCTTTGCAGATTACGGGGCTTGGAATGCAACTTCCTGGAAGTGATGAATCAGTTCTGATGATTGGTATAAGGCTCTAATTTTCCTGAAGGTTTTCAAAGGCTTCTGAAATATTCTAGTAATTGGTGTTGTACAATATTAAAAATCCTTCCAAGCTGTCTAATTAACTACAGCCATAGTTGCTTCTCAAAACCAAAATTAACTACTTGGTTTGACATATTGCAAGCCCTCTTACACAGGTGGATAATTCTAGCTCCACAAGGAGTTTTGGTCACCTAGTTTCTCAGTTCAGTGGATCTGCAATTGAATCGTTTCCTCTTAATGGGTGACTTGACTAAGTGGTTTGAAAGTAATTAGCAAGCACAGTGGACCCAGTATTGAAGTGTATGATCAACATCTTATCAGGAACTGCTTATTTCCTGTGGGAAACTGCGGTTGAATTCTCAAGAAATTCAGAAAGCAACTTGTTGCTCCTGCTTTTAAGGAAGCTAATCAAGGAATGGTTGCACCATCCCAGGCATGTTTAGACTTGTGATGAAGTGACCCCAACTGATTCTAAAGGCATTTTCAGAAAGTCTATTCTTTATTGCTATTGGATGTTTCATTCGGTCACTTTTAGGAAAGCAGTAATTGTCTTCTTACAGACGCAGACTATTTTTTATCCACTAATACATTTTAATCTTGGTGCACAGCTGTTAATGGGAAATGCTTCCACTCCAGAGCAATTCAGATTGATTTTGTTTCTACTTCAGAAATATATTACAGTAGAGCCACAGCATATAAAAGGGCTCAGTGTGTTGAGATGAAGTAGCCTCACGGTATTTGCAGCTTCTAATGGGAGCTCAGTACATTTAGAGCAGAAGTGGTGATTGATTGTCTGGTGCTCAGGCTAATTGCTATGGCACTGAGTTAGTCAGAAGCTCTCAGCTCCATCAAAATCACACATGACATTGTTCCTGTGCCTCTTAATATTGACTGGGTAGTTCATATGATAAAAGCAACATGTTTTGGAGGAGATTTCCAGAACTGAGTGAATCTTCCTTCAGCATCAGTTACATTCTTTCCAGAAAGGCTTCCTGCCTACAGCAGCATTACTCCTCCGCTGGAAATTTTTTAAAAGGATGTTCTCAGGTCTGTTTATTTTTAATGGGCTTGGATGCAGTCACTGAGATCCTGTGAGGTCAGAAGAATGGAATGAAAGTGGTCACAGATGACACTTGAGCTATTTCCACAGCTGGATGCACACCAGCCGGAGTAGGCGGTCCTCTGCAGATGAATTAGTTCGTTGAAGTACATGATACAAAACATCTGTTACAATGAGAACAAACAAAAACAATGTGCCTTTGAAGACTGGCATTTGTTGGGAGCTGCTTGCAAGGGTGCTGAATGAGGCAGTTGTCAGAAACATTTTTAGGCTTGCCCTTGTGTGAACTAAAGCAAAACTACATAGCAACAATACCTGAATTCAATTAAGCAAAAGACCCACTTTTCCCAAATTTTGTTGCACTGATTCCTCACACAGCAATGGGGAGGGAGAGAACCCCTCTGTACCAAATGTTTTTTATACCCTAAACCACTTTTAATACAATGGTATAACTCCAGCTGAGTGGCTGTAAAAACTTAGAAGCTACAGTGGTATAGTGACTGTTATTCTGTCAGTCATTCTCTGTGCTGCTTTATTACCAGCTGTCTTGAAGTGCAATAGACGTTTTTCATTGTCACTGCCACCTGATGACAAATAAAACCTTCAAAATGCTTTTGCTTGAAGGAGTAGCTCACAGCTCCTAGCCAGAAGTAGACCTTTCACGTCACCTTAATGAGCCGGAGCGATCCAAACATTCCCACTCCATTTTACTCTTACAAGGCAGTTACTTTTGGCTGCCTTTGATTTTTTTTTCTCACACTTGAGCTGGTGAGGAAATAGGAATACTGAGATATTTATTGAGTAAATAAACATGCTGTGTGTATTAAAACTGAAGACAAATCAATCAAAGCCAGGTGTTTATCAGTTATTATGGGGCAGCATTGTTCTCATGGACAGTTTAAAGAAAACTCAACACTCCTAACACATTATTTCAGCCATGGTAATGATGAATTAGATACAGGTATACATCAAAGCACTGGTTCTCCCTTTTTTTTTTCTTTTTTCCTAAATTGAGCGTGCTAACTGTCACAGCGATTTGATGGATGAGAATCATGGCCTACATACATAATAGGAAAAGGCTGCACTACCACAAAATGCTCCCAAAGAGGTTTGGTGCCCGGTCTGTGTAGGCACATTAGGTAGACAATAGTAGTGAAAAAAAAGTAAATAGAAGTTAATCCTTTAGATGAAGCTTATGGTAGGGATATGTAATTTTGGACCTGGAAACCCTTTAGTTCATCCCCTGCTGGTGGCGTGCTGTGTCGCCACAAGGCTGCTGCATTTTTTAAGGCTCAACAACTGAAACAGGAGCTTCAGGGGATCCCATGGGTGTCAGGTAGGCCACTGGGAGAGGGCCTCTTTTGTGGTTTTCCGTCTGGGATCCAGTGGTGGGTGTCAGGAGAGGTGAGAAGCTGCAGAGGAAATGAAGTTAAACAAGGTTCTTGTATAGTTCAATTGATTCTAGTTTATGCCTTCCTGATGAGCTGGGTGTCTGATTGTACATGTAGTCATAATTTATTATAGCTGTACAAGACAATTATGTTAATCTTACTTTTATTTCCTAATATTCTTTGATCTCATACACATCAAAGATGTAAAATTTTAGTCTTGTTGGTAATTAGCTAGAGAGCAAATATGTTGTCTGTCAGTACAGAGGATACAAAGCACAAGAAATTGTCCTGGGGGAGTCTAGATTCTAGACTAATTTTTTTCTCCTCATCAGATTTTTATTTCCCTTTCATCAGTTCCCTCAGCCATTAAATAAATGTACTGGAAGTAAACTTTGCCATTGTGAAATTCATTCAGTCTATTAAACCACCTAGTCAGTCAGTATGAATCCTCAATTGAGGAAAAGCAGTTTGGTACATCAAACAAAAATGAACATCAGCGTTTCCCAAAGTTGCAACAACCCCTTGCGGTCTGTATTGACGAAGGTTTCACGCTTGCTTGCTGTTAGTTTTAAGCAGGCACAGGCTAATGCTGTGCACAGTTCTCATTTGATTCACCCATTATAGTCCAAAGGCTTTGGTTTCTAGCTTATGATTAGTGCTCTGGTCAAGAACAGCAAATGAGGATATGCTAAATTATTTTGCTCTGCAGTTGCTCTTCAAAGCTGTCTTTCTGGAAGGAGAAAACACACAGGGATTATTTTACAATTTCTGCAGTGAACCTCTGCATCAGTACTTTATGCCTCCAGCTGGTGGATTTATACATCGCAGTTTATTCTGGGGATTGACCCCTCCCTCCACTTTTGTTCATGAATTGCAAAGAGATCATTATCTTCATAAATTTGTTTACAGTCCAAAACTTCCATATGAATAATTTATGGCAACATTTCAGCCTAAGGATTCTTCTCAGTGTGCATAACAAGTATTTATTAGATGGTTTCTCACTGGAAGTTGCTATTAGATTTGATTCTTTCCTGTTCCAAGGTTGGTTGTCCTTATCTTTATTAATTACTTCAGCTTCTAGACAAGATGGCTGTCTTGCCAGAAAATAAAATTTTGTTTCTTGATTAAACAAGTCTGCAGGAAACAGGGCCACAAAATTTACAATTGGATTACTGGAAAATTCACTGAATTACAATCTAAATCTGAAATCAAGAGCAGAATCATCTCTGTTAGAGATAATTAATTAATGAAAATCTGTCTGTGGTATAAAAATCTTTTGGATACCTGCATAGTTTGGCATCCATCTCAGAGGATTAAAACAATGTTAAATACTGGTAGCATTCAAGTTGATGACAAAACTGTAATTAATTTCAGCAGGGCCAGGATTTCAAGCCAAATTTTTCAAATTCACTAAGATCTGTATGTTACCGTGATTGTTGGATTACGGAAGTTTGAACCATTGAAATTGCAAACAGCTTCTGCTAAAATTTTTGCCTCATCTAGTTCCCGTTTTGTGCTTCAAGCTGTGCGCTTCTGCATTACTTCCCTGCATTCATAGTCATCTGCAGTGACACTGAACTGAAACACCAAAAGACAGTCCTCCATAATGCTGCAGTTCCTCGATAGTAACAGAAAATACCACAAGAAGTACTACCAGAAAACCATTTCATGTACTTTTCAGTCCCACAAGTGGATTTTCTGTGTGCCTGGAAGAGTCACTGCAGAATAGAAACGTGGCTGCCAAGAGGTCAGTCTCTACTGGAGTTTATCGGAACATCTGCTGTTAGTTATGATGCATCTTTTGATGTCAAAGACAAAACAAGGGTTTGTTTGGTTTTTGGAGGAAGGGGTTTCACATATAATGAAGATTCACAAGCATGCAGTGCACAGAACCCAGCCCTCGAGTCCCTGTCACTCTGGAATTAATTAGAGCACTATTTTTCTGTCCACACAGCTCTCAACAAAAGATGGGAGTATTAGCCATTTGCCTATCATCTCATTCCTATTTATCTTCCTTTGGATGTTTCTTGTTTCCTTTACCTCTGAGGCTACCCTTTGCCTCTGGCTAGGGCTGACAAGACTATTATATATATAATACTCTGTGGATAATAAAATTTGGCTTTGTGGGCAGAATCAAATAATATCTCTAAAACTTGTCTTCAAGTGAAAATGTGCAGAGAGAGAGGGTAGTGACATGGAAAAAGTTGTGAAAATGTTGTTTTGACTCCAGTCCCAGAGAGAACTTAGGGAGTGGGGAAAGGGTGAGAAGAAGAACAAAGACAAAATATCTGTAATCTCCCTGCTTTCATTTCTGGGTTATTGAACTAATTTTAAGCTTTTTTTTCCCCTTCAAATTTAGATAAATTCTGAAATGACATGTCATTTTGAAATATGGTGAAAACATTGCTTTTTGACAGCTCCAATTTTTTCATTCTTTTGGTCACAATTATGTGCCGAGTGTGACCTGGATTCACGGGATGTTTTATTCTCCCTCAAAGCTTTTTTTCCAAATAATTTACTGTTCATCTTAGCAATATGTGTATACCATCCAGCTGGCCTTTTTTTCTCTAGCTTGCTCTATGATTTATTCCTCCAAAGCATAGAGATCTTCTTACCATCATGTAAAAGATATCTTACTGAACTCATGGCAGACTCAGCTGCCTGATCAGTGCTTCACAGAAGGCTGATCATCCTGTTTAGGTCAAAGACTGACTCTGGTACATTTACCACAGTAGTGACCCAGCAGCTTATTCCTCTCTGGCTACAGAGCAAGGTGCTCTCTGTTGTCTGAGACATTTTCAGAGCAGTATTTGGTAGCAGGCAGTTCCCATCAGCTGCCTTGTAGCCTGAAGAATTTACTTTAGGTAGGGTTTAAAAAAATGACTTTGAAAAAGCTTGAACTGCTCTTTCTTGGCTCGTTCATAGGACCTCTGAAATTACTGTTGACCACAATGGTAGTTTGACTTTTAGATGCCAGAGAAAACAAACATAAAGATTTTTTCCAGAGAAAACTGAACACCTCTACAATACTCAAATAGCTGAAAGAAATTCACGAAAGCTGACCCCCAAAAAAATCTTTGATTTCAACCTAAACTTCTGCAAATCAGGCAGTATGTGGAAACCACAAAGCCACAAAAAAGTAAAGAACATCTTTGTCATGTGTCAGGATCTGACTGCTTGCTGTGCATTCACATGGACTAGTACGTAGTGGCAGGTAGGAAATGGTGGTGTACAAAAAAAAGCTATAGTAAATCCAAGCTTTTTATAGAGATTACTGCAGCATATATGAATAAGTGTAAACCGGAGAGGCTTATCTGATTTACTGCAGTAAATTCATTTAGAGAAAACTGAAGCAGCAGACTTGGACTTCATTTGCCCAAGTTGCTTTGGTGATTCCTCTGAAACCGGTGGTGTGATGGGATGGATGTGGTCCATTCACTAATGTGGAGAAAGGATCAGTCTTTGGTGGTCAACAGCCTTCTGATAAAATTGAGTGCCCTGAAAAGACCCAGTAGCCGTAGGCTGGTGACAAACCCCCTGAGTAGATAGAGCAGCATGCGGGACAAGGACCACGCAAGTCTCTCCCCTCTGTGCTCTCCACCTTCAAGCTAACCAGTGGGGCTGCAGCCCCCTACCTTTCCCAACCCTTGGGAAGGCTGTTGGACATCACCAGTCGCAGTGATGTATTTCTGTGCATGGCTGATACCTGGGCAGAACTGAGCAGCTGTTGCTTGATGATGACTTTCAGTCCCAGCAATGACCAAACCTGGTGACCCTGCACTGAGACTCCCTGTTCTATTACCAGGCCCCTGAGCCACTCTGTTCCCCCCATGTGCTTCCAGCATATTTAACATGTTACAGCTGTGCTCACTGCTATACAATAGTTAAGAGGGCTGCCAGCATTTCCAGTATGAACTCGTATTTTAAGGATAATAACTCAGCTGTAAAAATGTGCTCCAGGCTGAAACTTTATAAGGAAGATTTCTGCCCAAGAGTGACTTTATCTGGACAAAAAACAAAAGGGAAAATATATCAATTTAGTCATTCTTAATCAGTAAAGATATATTAAAAAGAAAGTAAGTAATCCTTGCTGGATCACTTACGTTCCCTTCCTTCTGGCTTAATAATAGCCAAAATCTGTGTCTTTTTGAACTTTTCATGTCTACATCTTAGACTAGTTGAACTATTTTCACATTGAATATTTACTCACACGGGTTGCTTTAAAATTGCTTTTCCTCAGTATTTTCATTTGCTTTTGAAAGACAATGGAGTGTGGAGCAAAGTAGACTCAAGTTAGCCATTTTCTCTTATTTATTTCAAATCTGCTCAGCATGAATCAGGAGTTAAAATGTATTCTTTTCTTGACCAATTTGGACTGGTGTGTGCCATTGAAACCACCTGTTCTCTTTGGGCCTGCAATGGTGATGACCCAGGATGTACCCCCTAGTCTGAACGCTCATGGACTTGGGAAAGTTCAAGTGTAGATCCAGACTCATCCCAGAACCCTGATATCAGACCAGCTCCTGAGTCCTCTATAAATCACACATGATGTAAAACATTTTGAGGTCTTTGCTAGAAGGGAGACTTAAAAATCTTAAGTGTTTACTCTAATACATAGACTGGTTTCTCTGGAAGTACCTTAAAGTAAATGAGAACTTAAAATACCAGATTTTTAGTTAAAAAATCTGTTTACCCTCTCTGGACTCCTGTTTTTTCTGACTGGTGAGACATAGCTGAGGGCTTGAATTTGATGTCGTCTATATGAGTTGTACCTTCACTGATTTGGATGTGGTTGCCTTTGAAGGACATGGTCTGTGTGCTTGCTGCCATCAGCTTTACTGGACTCTTGAGGTCTCATGCAAGCGGGAGAGAAGTTTTAGATAGCGGCACTTTTGCAGCCACAGTTTGTCCAGATTGTGCCTATGTTATCAGTTGTTCCAAACAGTGTAAAAACTGCAATGCTGTCATTGGGAGCATCATCCAGAGCGGGGTGGATTGTCCAGGAGCAGCAAAAGCTGGGTGTTGGTGGCAGTTTGCTTGTGCAGAGTCAAGTCCAATGAGAAACTGGTCTGGAGTTTTTAGAGTCAGAAAAATCACACTTAAAATTTGTAAAGGCATGAGTGAGGCATTATGTTACTTTTAATGATGGAATATAGGGTAAGAAGGCATTATTGGAAATATGTGCCTCAGTCTTGGGTTGGAGGTCTGTCACAAAGCTGGCACTGCCAGGTAGCCAGTTTTAACCAGGATAAATCCTCCATTTGGAGGGGATTTCATCCATAGCCTCCTCTAAGGAGTTACAAGTCCAGAAAATGAAATGCAATTTGGAATCTGGGCCAGGACATGGAAGCTATGAAAATTTTGGGGTTTAAATGAGAGGAAAGGCAGGCTGGAATAGTTTTCTTCCCATTACTGTGTGGGAAAGGGCTTTCTTTAACATTACAGGTTACAAATCTAAGAGACCATGACAGAGAGACAGATTTCTGTATTTGTCCTTTCTAATAAAGGCACATTTTTAGTTTTAAAGATTGGTATGAATCACTGTGATCTAGAACTGAATTGATACAAAACATGAACAGTGGCTTAGTACAGGATTTCCCAGTCTATCATCTTCAAGTCTAAAATCTATTATTGAACAGAAGCATATCTTTAGAAAAACATCCTTACTCACCCAGGGTTTCATTTATAACATCTTCTACTATCTGTCTTTCCTAATAGGTAGGATTAGAAGGATTCCTGTGAAGATTATGTGTGTATTACTGGTCCTCATCAGCTTTCCAGGACTTTTAAATATGAAAAAATGGTATGAGGAGGAAAAGGACGTAATTTTTAGACCCTCTATACCTTTAATCTTCCTTTATGCAGGAGCTGCACAGCAACGGGTTGAGACATAGGCAGCAGATGGCAGTGCACCATAGTGCATCCTCATGGAGGATGGACGTTGTTATTTGTAGCTGAGTTCAGGAGTGATCTGCAACATTAACCTCAGCATTTCAAGGTGGCTTTCTACCCACCCTATGCAGCTGTGTACCTGGATTACCTGGTAGCCCTTACATCAGCATGGCTCTGAGACTGCAGCCTAGATTTGGGCCTGGCCTAGGAGTTAGCTCTCATGTTGAAGAGTTGCCTTTGGCTTGACATTGGAAGGGCTGACACGAAGTCCAGGAGCAACTGTGTGGAGCTGCCTTATTTGTGTTGTCCATCACTAATAAATTCTGGGTTTTAAGAGCCTTTCTGATCTCAGAGTTACAGGGAAACGTCCTGCTACTATCCGTTCCTTGACCATTGTTCCCATTGTCCTTTCAAGTATTTGGGATCTCACAGAGGAGCACTCTGCTGTCTGCCACCCTAGCACCTCAGTATGTCTCCTTGGAACTTCATTCAGTGATACCACCTCACTTTTTTAAAAGCTGAAGGTATTTCAGATATTTCCATCTAGGTCTGGTTATGTTCAGTCCTTGTAGTGTGGTGGAGTTAACACCTCACACAGCCATACCATTTTCTTCATTGTGTAGGGTGTCATTTTTGCCATCTTACCTCTAGTATGAACTTAATACATAGGATGATATTACCAGCCTGCTTTTCTGTTCAGTTTTTGGGGTTTTTTTTCTCTTGTTGTTAGCCTCATAATTTCTGATGTCTCCCAGTGTCAGCGTTTGTCCTTCTAAATGAGTGAATCTTTTCCTCCAGCTCAGCTGTTAGATTACATCTCACACAGTGCAAGTCCCTCCAGGTTTTGGGCAGGAAACTAAACACAGCACATCTGTTACAGATCACAGCTGCTGCCCTGTCACTGGCCATTGCAGTGTCGAGGCTAGAAGTGCACATGGAAGAAATGTCACAGGCGTTTCCTCCCCAAACCCAGTTAAGCACTCTCTGTGTCTGGCAAATGATCTGTGCACTGGATCTCACCAGAAAAGCAGAGGTCAGCAGCCCAGTGTGTCAAACTCTTGGTCACATCTGTTGTCATGCCTTTATGCAGCACACAGACAGGTGGGACTGCCTCACCTTATGGAAAACTTGAGACCCAGGGAGAGCTAAGGTCCCACCACATTAAACACATCTTACATGCTCTCATGTCACCAACCTTCTCTGTACCTCTACATAAAAGCACAAGCCTCTGGAGGCAAAACTTCCTGTTAAGCATTCTTCCCGTTTTAGGAGCAGGTTTGCCTGAGTGAAATAATATTAGTAAGCATTTTCAGCCAACAGCAGAAGTTTATACTCATCGCTCATTAAATGTTGCTCATGAACAAGAAGTTTAAAAACCAGTCACTGTTGCTCTTAGTTACCTTTGCCATAATAAATTCTGCACTGAGAGTTTCAAACATTAAAGAAAACCTATCCACATACTGAAAAAAATGTTGTGGCCTGAGTGGGTGTAATAGAATTGGCAATATAATTTATCTTCCTGTGTGTAATTTTGTGTGTGTATATGTATATGTAAAATCGAAGTATTGAGGATACAAATATGGCATCCTTTTTGAAAGTTTTGTTTGAACCCACTAAGGCAAGAAAGTGAAAATTCAGGCTGAAGACTGGTGCTGGCTTGTATTTTAATTGTACTATTTGATAATATCAATTTATCACCTTGTTAGAACTAGGATGTGCTATTAAGTCAATTTTCACACATGGTTATAGGCAAGGCAAGAAAGGAGGGAATACAACAGAACTGTTTGAGAGGAAGTATTATTTGGATTTAACTTTAATAGATGAAACTCCATTCTGATGTTAAGAAAAACTAGTCCACAGGAAAGAGACTCCTGATTCCCATTTACTAGCACATCAGCTGCTGGGAGACAGTGGAGGAAGGATTTCATCCACATCAGAATATATATGTAAGAATATAAACAGAATGGAATTGCTTATTTTGACATGGATTGAAATCTTTGGATATTTCTTTTGTGAGATCTGATAGCGGGAAGGGCAGGAGAAGATTTGATCTGTGTATTGCAGTAGTTATGTCCCAGGCAAATCACCACCTTTGTGTTTCTTCTTTGTCTTCCAGGGGTGTTAAACCTTACTTGGGAGTTGTGAGGATGCTTTTGTTAGTGGTGGCTGTTCTTGACAGAACAAAAGCACTGATACATGGAGTGGCTACATAAAGCCATCATACAGCCAAGTGTACTTATAAGCTGAAGAGCAGGGAAAAAAGCAGATGAGATTTCCATTCCCTTCTAGATGTCAGAGGAGGGAGAAAGAGCTGCCTATGGCCTCTGCCTTCTCCAGTACTTGCTGGAATGAATACCCCACTGCAACAAGTCATTCCCTAATTGCTGTGGGCTCCTTCCTGATAGCAGGCCCCAGCTAAACTACTCCCATTTATTCATGCATATAATACCAGTAATTTTATTTTATTCCTGGAGTAAGTTGAAGAAGGGTATGAAAACTTCAGATTTTTGGTCTACAGAGAAGCACATGGGCTTGTGGTTCAACCTGCATGGGCAGACAGTAAGGACAAAGGCATAGCACAGGGCTTGCAAAATCTGCTTCACGGTCCCTGTAGGAACTCAGGTATATTTTCTATTCATAAATATTCTTAAATATTGTCACTTTCTTGAATGGCCTTTTTTCTGAGACCTTATTTTTGGTGGAAAGATTAAAGTCACCATGCAAAAGTCATTTCAGGCTCTGAGTGACACGGGCAGAATAAATGCAATTTGTTTTTGTTAAGTCCTTTTGGATTAGCTGACAGAGGTACGCTATGATATTTACTGTTTTTTTCAACTCTGGTAGAAACATAGACTACTGACATATGGTACTGCCTGATATAATACATTTATTAACTGGTACAATATAGTTTCTAGTATTGCTTTATTTGTGCACACGGTTACTAATATAAAACTCTTCCTATTGCATCAACTGTGTTTTCCTTATATCTTGATGTTCCGATTTCTACATCATTTTAATCTGCATTTGTACATGTAGGCTAGTGTCTGTACATTCTCAAAAGCTGTATTTCAAACTAGGAGACGGAAAATAAATACAAGGCAAGAAGGACAATTGCAAAGAAACCTTCAAAAAAACCTTGGCTATTGTCATAAGAAAGGTGAAGCCTACACAAGGGTCACCTCTGTTCTTTATTTACCACACTATGTTTGGATTCTTAATCCTTTAAAACCAGTTACTTCTGAGCAGTAACTCTCTTGGACCTATGACATATACTTTCAGCCGAGGAAAGAAGTTCACAAACATACAGCAAAAACATAAGAAAGGGAAAGCAAATATGCCCGTTGCTCCAAGGAGATTCAACTAAGATATGAGGGTGATGTCAGATAAGAATTTGAATTTTTGCTCAAGATTCAAAATATTCCGATGTGAACCCAGTTCAGAAGCAGGGCTCAGCATTGATGAAGATCTGTATCAGGTTTGCCTATTCCAAAGTTAAAGCTGCTTTAATTTAGTGGAGAGTTTGGGCTTCTTGCTCACTTTACCACATTTTTAGCAAGCTTTTGAAATAAACAAAGTAATGAAATAAAATCAAATCCTAAGATTTGAAGAATATAAATTTTTAGCTGATATTTGCTGATCTTCTTCACCATACTCAAATCATGATTTAATCTGATAAACTGGCAAATGCCACGTAAATTACTACCTTTTCATTGAGAAAGGGAAAATAAGTTTTCTTTTGTTTTGGAATATCGACGAGTATTCCCAGCAGAGTTGATGACAGAAGACAGAGAGGATTTCAAAGCTACCTTTAATCTTCCTGCAACAGTCATAGGAGTTTGGCCCTTACCAACCAGTTTGGAGTAGTTCAGTATGCTCGCAGTTCCAAAAAGGGGACCTGTTTTTTCTGCTGCCTGTAAGAGGCAGCCCAAGGAGATCAGACAAGTCAGACTAGACAGAACAGTAAATCAATCGAAATGTGGCCATCATTCGTTCAGTATGCAGGGAGAGTATATTTATCTGCAAAAAAGCATGCATGTTGATTTTTTTCATATTAATTCTTGGTAGATGTGTCTGATAAGTCCTCCTTTCACCTAGTTTAATAAAACCTCAAGAAACAACATGTTCTTGATAACATAGAGACATTCGCTTGGTAGTAGGGTAATAAATTTTCAGATGGAATGGCCTGGTGCTCATGTATCTGTGCAAGATATCTGTAAACAAATTCGAAAAGTAAGTTTTCTGCTGTAACGTTTATTGGCTTTACATTGGCCAGTATTTACAAAGCAGAATTTGTAAGTATGGATAACTTATTAAAACTTCCTAAATAGAGTAAACTGTAAAATAAACAGATGCTTACTGTAAGCTTTAAAAACTGTTTATTCAGCTGGTATATTCCCCGTAAGTCCAATATCAGTATTAGAACACTGGAATAAAATAGAAGCCTTAAATGCCGTTCATTATTGTAGAAATCTGTGGCTAACTAATCCATCCTCCCACTGTCCCCTAAGTGCATCTCTCAACTAGTGAACTCTCCATTCCTAAAGCCTCCTAATACATTTTTTATTTCTGATGTCACTTTCCCACCCTTCAACAGACAAAAGGTGGCATGTGTCTTTGCACCAACATAGACTTGTTCTGCTGATGCCTTTTGATATTGGCAAAAACGTAAAGATATTTTACCTCATATAATAAATTGGTTTTGGTGTGCTTTCTGTAATTTGAGTTTGTTGCCATAGAGGGGGTATGCAGTGTTCATAGTTAATAAAGTCAGGCTTCTTTCTTTGTAAGTGATAGACTATATTCTGAAATATATGCATTCGCTTTCTTATAGGAAATGTGTGTTCATAAAGCTTAAAGCATTCTAAAACAGCAAGGTCTTTCAAATAAAGTAAAGAGGAAATCAAATCTGGAGGTTAACTTATCTTAGGTTATCAAAATGTTGCAAAAAACATGCATGTCTGTATCATTATTCCTTACCACTTGCCCTGTTAATTTCTTTTAAATTCACTATAGCATTGACACAATTGTATGACAAATCATATGCTGAGAATATCTTGCCAAATTTAAGTCATTACAGTAACCGGTTTCTTGTGGGAATTAAAAAGAAAAAAAATAAAAAAAATCATACTGAGGCAATAGGAGAGCTCTAAATAATTTACAGGCCAACTACCTTTTTTGGCAAAGACAGTGGCAAAACCTCATCATAATTTCTCCTACCCATTTTTTGCAATTAAGCTGGGCCTTATGTAATAGTTTGCAATGCTCAGATGTCTTTCTATACATTTAAAAACTCAGTAAAATTGGACATCCAAACAGATGAAGACAAAACAGTATGTTTGATATAATCTTTGCCAGTAGCCAGCTGGATGTTTATCAGCAATTCCATATTATAGGCTGAAAAGAATCAGATTACTTTTAATGTGATGGCAACATCTGATGCAAGACATTTTTGTCTTCTACAGCTAAATAAATTGACTATGAATGGACTTGACAGCATGTATTATGAAACACGCTATGGTCTGGAGACTGGGTGTTGCCCTAACAACCAGATGATATTTCCTTAATTAAGTATAATTTCTTTTCTACGTGATCATAAGAAGATTCTGAACTGGTGAATTAATGATCTGGGAAATGCATGTAATTCTCTGCTCTAGGTAACTGTCAGCTTAAAACATGTTAAGCTGTCTTAGGAAAGCTGCAAATACTTGATTTGTTTTCCCAGCTTCTTTTTCTAACATATTAAATGGTGTATATTTAGGGACAGGAATATATATATTTTCAATTCGAAAATAATATGTTTGCTGTCTCTGAGCAATTTTTTTGTCCTTGATATATTTTCTCTCCAGTCCATATTTTTTTAATAGTTTGTTTGCAATACCTGTCTTGCTTATTTGCTGAAAGACATTTGCTCTTAGATTTTTCTGTTGTATGTCTGGCACTTGCGTTTGTTACACTGGACCATGAGACTTCCTTCACCACTGCCCCTTCTTAATTTCCAGGTTCCTGAATTTATACACTGGAATAGTAATCAGTCTGTCACATACATAATCACAGCAAGTTCCCACAACCATACTTTCGCAATAAGCATCTTTGCACAGGATTGCATCCAGAAGGTTCTTGAGTATCTCCAATGAGAGAGACTCCACAGCCTCTCTGGGCAATCTGTTCCAGTACGGGGTCACCAGCACAGTAAAGAAGTTCTTCCTCATGTTCAGGAACTTCCTATGCATCAGTTTCTGCCTGTTGCCTTTTGCCTGATTGCTTGGCAACACTGAGAAGAGCCTGGTTCCATGCTCTTGACACCTTCCCTTCAGATGCTTACATACATTGATGCCCTCTGATCGTCTTCATGGCCCCCTGCTGGACCCAAACAGGTCCACATTCTCTTTATCCTGGGGCGCCCAGAGCTGGACACATCTCTCCAAGTGGGATCTCATGAATATAGAGGAAAGAGGGAGAAGCGCCTTCCTTGACATCACGAGTGGGAGCTCAACTTGTCTGTCATGGAAACCCCTGAGGCAATTCTCCATCTTTTAGCCAAAGGAGGAAACTGCTTGTAGAGGGAACTGAGAACTGTTTATCAGTTGACAAATTTAGTTTGAGCACGTATGATTTGATACTGTAAAAATGCTGCTCACTCTGAGCATAGAGCTTACAATTTCCAATCATAACCAAAAAGTGCAGATGAAGTCCAAACCCTAGGACCTCATCTGGCTTCATGATGTCCCAGGCCACTGATTCCAAAAACAAAACAAGTACATTATTTTCATTGTGCATGGTTCTTCTTCAGACTCTTGCACTGAATCTGCTATGCAAGAACTGCTGGATGGGCTGAATGGGTGTGTGCCCCGTGGATTTGCTTTTAGACTCTTTCACCCAAAGGGAAGACTTCACTGTGGTAGCTCATTAAATTAATGAATCAATAAATTAATCTATGTAAACCAGTGCAAATTAATATGGCCAAGAAAGTGGCAAAAATGGCAAGTGTTGCAGGTTTGATACACGCACACTGGTCGGCTTGTTTTCTGACCATTTATTTGGGATCATGACAGATACTCCACGGGGGCTGGCTTCTGTAATTTGTCAGATTTTTCTAGGGACTCTTGTCAATGCAAGAAATGTAATCCACTCTGTGACATAAAACAAGCGTGTTTGTATTTCATATGCTGAGGGTATTACAAAAAGGACTGACCAAAATGAGCCTACCTCCTTACCACTGCATGCAAGGAATGAGGTTGCAGGGACTGCAGACTATACTTCTCAGATAGGATGTGCACAGAAAAAATGTTGCTGGAAGGTCAGGCAAAATTGAATTGGTATTTCCCCAGAATATTGTATTTTTATTTATTTTTATTTGCAGCTGAAAATTTGAACTTCTTAGCTTCTAATCAGATCCTTGGCAAAAATAGCTCTATGTAAATGTGAGATAGACACATAAGAACAGGTGTGCTGTGGGCTTTGAAACAAGTTTGTTTTACAGGTTCGTTAAACAGGTTTGTTTATAGGTGGATTTTTCCAGTATTCTCAGAGGGAAAAAAGGTCAATTTTTTTAACAAATACATTCATCTACATTCTTCACGCTTTGTAGCAGATATAATGTGATTGTGCAAGTTTGTGATGTGTGCATGCAAAGAGGCATACAAAGCAAAGTTATTATTTCATATGAAGAAATGGCTGGAAATGCTTCCTTATTTCACTCTCTGCAAGAAGAAGAGCAGACCACTCTTTCTGGCTAACTTTCTCTAACCAACACAGGAAATAGCATTTTACAATATAGAACCGAAGAGAATCAACACTTCACTAAGGCATGATGTTGCCAGTATGGGACCTTGGGGAGTGGGAGAGCAGAAACCAAGGAATATGAATGGCAAAGAAGCTGTCTCTCCAAAGCTCCTCTGGCATGTCTTTTGTTTCAGTTTTTGGTCAAAGTCTCATTCTTGCTTTAGTACATATGCTCTTTGTGATTAATGTCATTGTTTTTCATGTGGAGAAGAAAACTGCTTTTAAACACTGTGTATGTGTTTTAAATGGGTGTCACTACCAAAGTCACTGTCAATAGCTAGTCTTACTTAATCAGCTATAAAATACCATGAGTAAGGGTTCTTAATTATGACTGGAAAAATCCAAGATAATTACCATAATAGGCTGAAGATCTCTGAGAGTGAAGGTTTTCGAAGTCAGAGAAAATTGGGGACATATGTGTTCTGTCTGTAAGATTGTTCTATACAGGATATGGAAAAATGGAAATGACAGGCATTTTGCGATGTACAGTAGCATTCATCATAGGAAGAACATATGCATTTGTTTGTCAAAAGCAATGAAGTAAAAAATGACACTTAATTGGAGCTGACATAAAATGGCCTCATTAGCAGTGCAAATAATAGATGTATGTAGCTTGGTTGTCAATAGGAAGAAAACATATTTCTTCTGACAGATATATTAGTGTCTTTTAAGATTCATGTCAAGTTTCCAATCAGGTTCACTCATATAGAAAATGCTTTTTTTTTTTTCTTAATAAGAGAGAGGTTGAACTGTAAATAATGTGTGTTTCTAGGGTGCTGTGATAACACCAACAATGGACCACACTATGTCAATGCAGCCAGCAAGCATGATGGGCCCCCTGACCCAACAGATGAACCACCTTTCCTTGGGCACAACAGGAACGGTAAGATCACTATTTGTTTCTCTATTGCAAAGCACCTATTGCTTACTGAGTTTCCTAAGGTAATTTATTACTCTTTTCAGTGCTTCACCATCATACAAGTCAGCATTAGTTATTACAGACCAGAAATGACAAAGTAGTATGAGTAGTAAAATGGTAGGCCAACAAAACCTGCTCTGTATTTAAGAGGAATTATCTGTACTAGTTCTCATGTAATTATGGAAGTACTGCTCTGTCAATTTGTTTTCAAAATTGTTTGCTTGTCAGTCTAGAAAGTTCCATGTCACTGGGAACAGGAGTTCTTGCTTTGTGGTAGGATCCACTACACATTTCAAACCATAGCAGCCAGCCATATGTATTTTGTTCCAGGCTTAGAAATGTGATTTTTGGTCAAGCCAGCTGTATTTCCAGTATATCATATTTAGGCATACATATTTCAACAACTATTTTCCTGGGGTTTTTTTAAGCTGTGTAGGTCATACTCAGTTCACTCCCCCAGAGTCAGAGAAAGGCAAAAACCCCTCTTAATTAAAATCATTGAAGGCCTCTTAAAAGTTCCTAAAATACAGCAACTCCAGACAATATATGGTAGTTTGATATGTGAATGTGTGCACACTGCACGTAATGTAAATTTTTGCAAAAATACAGGTATACATATTACGCTTCTGTATCTTTAGCACACATGCTCTTTATGTAATAATTGCATGAAACATGTAATTACATAACAGGCTCTGTTATGCACTTACCCTTTTTTTATCACTGTTCTACTTGATACTAATCTATAGGAACACAGTTTTCCAACTTCTTTTGTTTTAAATTGAATAAGGTACTTAATAAGTTACATCTGTACAAAGTTATTTAACCCACTGTGTTGAGTCTCTTCCTGATCCTCTTCTCTTCACCTCCTTCTTCCTTATCTGTTGAATTTAATTCTAACTCCAGTGTCTCTTCCCACTTCTTTAAAAAAACTCTGTTAAGATCTAAGACTTCTGTATTTTTTTCCCTCAAAACTTAAATATGATGGTTTATTATTTTTCCTGATATTTTAAATGTTGCATTCAACAATCCAAAGAAGTAGGAATTACATCACAAAGTTAATCTCAGCATTTTTCCCTCCATGAAATTGAAGGAAATACTTGGACTAGTGCGAATTTCTGCATGTGTAATTATTGTGATTCCAAAGTCTGTTTAAAAGTTAAGGCAAGGAAATGGAAAATGAATTCTGGTTGTGCTGTTGGGCAGCTCCTATGAATTTTTTCTTCTGCCTGTCATTTTCAACTCTGTAACACTTAACAGACATTGTCTTCTGTGCTCATTGTCTCGCAATCTTAATGCAAACTAGAAAATTCCCAGTTAATGTTCTCTTCTTACTTGAGACCACTATTACAGTGCTTACAGTAACAAATCCATCTGGGGAGTCAGGTGAAGGACCCTGAGAGACAGTGGGTCACCTAGTGGATGACAATGAGATCCTGAACTCATGTTACTGCAACCAAAAGAAAATCTTTCTTTTCCTAGCTCTTTACACAATTTTATCTTTCAAGGTCACAGCATTCTCCGTGATAATTCCTTGAAATACATTCAGAGGTATACCATACACCTTTATGTTTACTGTCTCTAAGACACCTAAGTCATTTGCAGACAACTTAAAGAGCGAGAAAGAGTAAATGATTGACGAGTGCTATAATATCCACAGGCTTTTCAAACATCTCAAATGACAGCCTATTTTATCACATACAGGATTTCTCTTTGATAGAAACAGCATCAGCACCATATGCAATTAAAGGACTCATGCAAGCAGTGTGATCATGGATGTCATAGAGAATTCCTCCTGTTAGGAATTCCTCGTATCAGAAATCAGGATTTGGGCTGCCAGTAGCAGTTTTGTTGGATGTATCCATCCAGATGTGAAATTCATTCTTCGGCATGTATTGTTACAGAAAAAAAAAAACCATAGGGAACACAACCTATTTAGAGATATGATTTATTTAGGGATATTTTTACTTCATTTATTTGGAATTCTGAGTTTTGGTCCAGAGAGAGGAGCACTGAGAGCATAAAGCATGAAGACTTGTGCCAAGTCCAAGCCATGCTACTGTGAGTACCTCAGCAGGACTAGGTTTTATGGGAGATGAAAGATATAAATGATACATTTTTGTTATGAATATATATTTCAATTTTATCCTTAAAACTGTGCAACAGAGAGCCATAAAGAGCCACCAGCTACCTTTCAAGAAACCAGCCAGATTTTTTTAGGCAAACAAGACAAAAAGTCACAAATAATTCTACTCACTGTTGGCAGTAACTCTGTCCCAATTTAATTTAAAAGCCTGCAGTATGCAAAGCAGTTTTTATGGGAAGGCTTTCTTATGTTCACTTCCTTAGACGAAGCATTTTGCTAATTAACATAACATATTTTTCAGCCGAAACAGACCCCTGTGGTCACTTAAGTGAGACTTTACTTCAAAACCACTTCCACACTTGCCTGATTCAGGATGAACACTGAGTTTCTGAAACATTGCTTCAACAGAAAATCTTTTCTCTAGTGAGTAAGCTAGAGAAATAGCATAAGAGCCTGTGCAGCTTCATATCTTGTGGGAATTACTCTGCCTTTTGATGCTCCTTGAAAGATTAAAATATTCTGTCCAGGCTGGAGCTATTCCATCTCCCTTCACAGAGGAGCACTCTTTAGCTCTTTGGTGAGGCGAATGACCTGAGTAACAGCAGCCTCTGCCATTTCCTGCCTTGACTCCAAAAACTGGAGTTGAGTTTTGGTCTCTCAGCCCTGAAGCACACGTTAAAACCCTTGGGAATCCAGGGGGACCTGCCTCTATCCACTTGATTATTTGGTCACCAGCCCAGGGTGGGCTTAATGCTGGCAGGGCTGTTCACTTCTAGCTGGGAGAATCCAATTCAGCAGTCAAAACAAAGTAGTTCTCCTGTAGACTCACTCATAGTCAGCTGCATTTCCCTTATGCTAGGTAAAGCTTTCCCCCCAAAACACAAATAGTTTTGTTTAGGAAACCGTTAGCCATGAATAGGGACGAGAAGTTTTCTTTCTATCCAAATTCCCAAAGAATGTATATTTAATTTCATTATATTTTTAACATTCTTATTTGTTATCTATTACTGAATTGTCTGCATAAAATTAGACATCTCTGCTATACCAAGCACTTACTAATCAGGAGGATGTTCTAAGGCTATCAAGATGCCAGGCCGAGGGAAGAGCTGCAAATCCATCTTTGCTTGATTGCAATGCCAAAGGATGGTATAGGGCACTGGAGGGACAGAGGAGGTAAAGGCAAAGGGCATCTCGACCCTATGTTCCTGTGTTGTCAGTGAAATTGGTACAGCATTTGCATGTCCCAGTTACTGTGCTTTGTGTTTCATCCACCAAGAACATAATTCTTTTTTGCCTTTATGAAAATCAAATTGATTTCTGCCAGTGAAAATACGGTTTTTGTTGCTGATGAATTGAGAGGCGTGTGTGCTGCTCTGATCACTTCCCCAGTCTGCCTGAAATCTGGAGTTAAGCAGACGATCTGCCAGAGGGGTGATTTCTACCATATTTGTATGTATTTTTCATAGATACCTCTTCACTCAAAAAGAGCACAAAGCATTTACATGGATGTTCTAGCTGTGGGCAAATACATAAAGAAAACCTAAGCTTAAATTATGTCAAGATTACGGCAAGAAAGCAATAGCTCTGAATATTCTGATTAAGGCTGACAACCCAGTCTGAGCTCCTACAATTGTATTAAAATGAAATTTTAATGCCAGAAGGCATAATGTGAAGATAGACAAGGGGTTTAAAGCTTGATTTTTTTTTTACTAGTTTATTATTATTTATTATAGTAAGTCTTGTTTTTCCTATGTAATATTCATCTATGATTAGGTCTGCTATTAAAAAAGGTACTGTAGAGGAAGAATAGAGTGCGTGAGTCTGTAAGGGTAGCACTGAAAGAGTGGCATTAGTATGTGTTTAATAATGTATGGAGGCTGGAATTGTTCCATCATCAGCCTGTCATTCAAAATGTTTCCGATACAGCCATTGATCTGACATCTCTTTCGTGGTTTAATAATGTTGTGATTGATGCCTGAGTGGATATAATACAAAAACCTTTAGAAATGTAAAAACTGAGCAGTTTGATCTCTGCTTTCAGTCGTTGCTGCTCGGCACTTCCAAGTTTGGCCATCAGCAGCAATAATCTGCCTCTTCGGTGGGAAGAAGATTTGCTTTATTCTTTCTCCTCTGCTTCTCATTCCTGGAGAAAGTCTGCTGTTCTGCACTTTCTTGGTTGGGGTTTCCCTCCCCTCCCTGCTGTTTGCATCCGTTTCAGATACTGCTTGGGTTCCAGTTTCATTCAATAGTTTGTGGCAGCCTTCGTTAGTCCTCATAGGCAGAGGAGTTACTCCAGCTTTTTCTCCCTCCTCTTTGGAATGGCCTTGTTTCATCTTAAACCTTTGAGGCCCACACCAATGGGAGAGTGAGTAGAAGCCAGAGTTTTTAATAAAACTGGTAGTTCAACTGGGCTGCTTAATTGTTCTTCACACTTGCAGTTCATTCCACTTTCAGTTTCTAATTTAGAAACGTGATAGGCAGCTTATAAAATAAACCCTCCATTGCACTTTTTAAACAACAACAACGAAAACAAAAACAACCAAAAAAAAGTTTAATTGTTCCAGATACTCTATTAAAAATGTAGTCAGGTGAAAAAATTGCACTGACATAATGTGAGATCCTGTTGTAACTGCAAACTACCCTAACTCAGCTTTCCTGGTTTATAGTATCACCGAAATTTCTCAGTGGAATAGCAGGCTTGTTATGCAGGTACATCAGTCTTATCTTTCACTTTGTTAGTTCTTTTTGTTGCCAGCAAGTCTTGATGATATCTCCAGAACCTTTCAATGGAACAACAAGCTTGTTATAGGTTTTTTATCTTTTATTTCCTTTGGATACTCCATGGTCACCGGTGGTTTAAAATGTCACCTGAAGGCCTCAGCAGAATAACTGCTTTGTTAGATAGGGTTGGTTTTTTTCCTGTTTAATCTTCCATTCTATTTGCAGATACTACAGCTACATGGAGCTGAAACATCATCACATTCCCCTCATGTTCAGATTCTTGTTCAAAAAGAACTCTATTATTCTAATTGTGTGTCACAAGGTCCTTGGAGAGCTACAGGAGCAAAGTTTCTTTGCAGTCTTGTGCCTTTCACGTTATCAGATGTTAATCTTAGAGCTCTTTTATTTTATTTATTGACTGACAGTTTCAGTTACTGTTTGTGTGGAAAATATAGGACTGAACCCATTGCAAATGAAATAGCCTAGTTCTGGCTGAAACTAAGATCTTCCTTATCCTTTTACTCAGCAAAAGTCCAGGGCAAATGTAAGTGATTAACAATATGGAGCTGTCTGGGGCAGGAGATCCATTTAAGGAGAAATGATTCTGGTTGGAAAGGAGAAGATCAGCATAAATTCTCGTAAGATTTAAAAAAAATAAATAACTCCTCCTGCACCTTCCTTTCCTAACAGTCTCTTGAAAGGCAGTTCCAATTTGCCTCATGTGTAATTTGAGATAAAAGGGGGCACTCAGTGCAACTGAAGAGCACCATATTCTAAGCAGTCAACAGGAAACAAAGAACTTTTATCATGGAGGATTAAATCAATTTGCAGAGTTGACTACCAGTAAATATTATTGAGACAAATAGGTTAGCAATCTTAAAAACAGATTCAACATTTCTATAACGAAGCATTTGTGGAGGCAGCAGCATTTTTTGTGGAAAAAATCTCAAACTGACAGCATAGGCCAAACACGTGCTCGGGTGAGCAAGGAAAGATGTGATCTTTTCGCTTTCTGGACCATCTTGAAATTCCACAGACTTGTGTCAAAATTGGGCCAATCAGATCTTGTGTGGATGAGACTCTTTCAACTCATCTGTTTCAGCATGGGTTCCACAGTCTGTTTGACCATAGCTGTGGTTACATGGTATTTTGGAATGAATAGAGTTTATAAAATCATATTTCTGTAGTGTTCCCCCTTCTCTTCTGAACTCAGCTTTACTTTCCTGCCATTTGTTGGTAGTGCCTTACTGTTTGTCTTTATGTGCGAGTGTGCCAACCTTCAAAGCCACTGCCTGTCATAGGCAGGAAAGGAAAATGTAAAAGGAGAAAAAACACAGATGGAGGGAATTCCATTTTTGGTCCAAGCAGCCCTTTATCTGAGCCCAGCAGGTCAGTAGCTTTCATTCTGTGTTAAATTTTACCTTCACGCGACACTTTCACAAATGAACAAAGAGCTTTTGTTGAGGACTCCTTACCTCTCTTTGAGGTATCAGCTACTGACTCAAAGTGACATTAGCCCAGATTCCCTTTCAGAGAAGAAATCAACTCCCTGATTGTGGTGATAAAAATACACATCAACACAAAGCAACAGTGATGGATAAGCAAAGCAAAAAGGACCAGCCAGAAAAGCTCTAACTAATATAACTTCATTTTCATCATCAAACTAACCTCATTCATATAATTGATTTGCAGATGACTTCACATAACTGTGAACTAGAACATTTAGAGGCTTGTTTCTCATACATTTTCTTAAACATGACTACTGCAGTTCTATTTTGCGATTTCTAGAAGTGCCACCTGGTAAATGTCATGGCAGTTCAAAATCACATCTTCCAAGTGTCTTGGGTTCTTTTTATTTAGTGATAGCCATGCACTGCATGTAACATGAACTTTTTTATTTTGTAGCAACAAATAGAAACTGAAAGCCATAAAACTGGTAGTATCTGGCTTAAAGTTAGTGGTCTGCAGAATATCCCCCCACAAAAGGCTCACCTATAGTCATAGTCCCAGAAATTTTTGTTGATATCTCTGCTACAGAAGAACTAAGGTTGTGAACTCATTTTGCTAACTACTAGTAGGTCATTTACCTAAAAATTTTGAATTTTAAGAGGAAAAATATAATATTCACATATTTTCTTGTGAAATTGTGCTGATGCTATAAATGACAGGGCAGGTTTGGGGGAGAGTAAGAATCTCTTTATTTAGCAGACAGGGAAGTAGAAGAGAAGAAAAAATAATAGGTTAAAAAATAATTCTAGGTTTGACAACATCCTGCCACACCTACAACTGACAAACTCAATAAAAGGTGGAAAACAAAAGTACTCTAAATGTCAGGTCTGTCATCTGTATTTTCTTGATGTGTTTCTCGTTTTGTAAATGTATTTTCCATTTTTCAAGAAGAGAAAACTCTTTGCCTTATTAGAATGAAACTTGTTTTTATTGTCCTGCCTGTGTTTAAAGAAGGCTTAGGTAATTGTGACAGAAATTAAGAATATGGCTTTCCAGAGAAGTAATAAATCCAAATACAAGTGGTGAAGACAAAGTCTGTGGGGGCTCTGTAATACAAGGCAAGTTTGAGGATCTTAGAAAGGTGAAGAGTGTTTTTCAAAACTGTGGCCATGTGAAAAGCAAAAAGTATCTCCCAGAGGTGCTGCTTCTACAGCTCTTCTCTGCCAAGAGATGGGAAACAGATCTGTCATTTCTCCTCATGTACAAGTGCACACAAACACAGAAAGAAGTCGTGAAATCCTTGAAGAGGCTCTATTGTCAGTGGAAAAGAACAATAGGATAAATTATATGGAAAACCTACTAGTTTATCCTAAGTACTGTTGCAGCCCCTCACACAGTATCATTTAGGTCTAAGGTGAAGCACTTGAATTGTATGAACTTAAGACAGAGATGTAAACTTTAGCTGAAAGAAAAGGGCGTGAAGGTGAAAGACAACAGTGGTTTACAGCACAACATAGGTGCATGAAGGGTATCCATGGAAAGGAAAAGAAATTTTAGTGGTGCTAACAATAAGGACATGAAAGTAGAATAGGGAAAGTATAACTTTAATATGTTGCAGAAATTGGTAATATATTAAGAGCTAGACTAGTGTTTGAAATGAAGCACAGAAAGTTCATTGTTTGGGACATCTCATACTCAACTGGGCCGAACACGTTAAAATCCACAGGAGTCGACGCAAATCCAGAGCAGTAGCTAATAGCCTTTCTTCATCTCCTACCTCTGCTTTTCATCACAAAGAAACATTGTTATTTCAGTTCAAAACAAGTAATACTCATTTAAGTACTGACACTTCAGGATATTTACTGAGCATGATGTACCAAGACTCAGAAAAGAGCTGTGCATCAAAATAACATTTTATTTACAGTGTCTGAGGTTTACACAGTCAAAGGGTAAACATATGTTGCAATTGAGTATTTATAGTATCCACTTACTAAAAGACATTTGGGACCAAGAGGTAAGATTGACTCATTTCAACATGTGTTGTGTGATTAGTAAGTATACTGCACTCTTTGGATTAGTTTTTTTTCCAAATAAGATGGGTACATTTTGTTAAGCAAAATGTTTCTGCTTTGAGCAGCAACCTTCGAATTACATTTCCCATGTTCTTTCATAAGGGAAATTTTTTGATTCCAGAGGCACTGGGACTTCACAAAAACACTAGATTGCAGATGTTGCAGTGTTATGGAAGGTGACCTGTTGCCATGTTACTGAAAACACATACAGTGGAGTTGAAAGTGAATTTAATCTGAAAGATGTTCGGTATTTTACATATTTTAATCACAGTGGAAGAGATAACATAACCTGTGTATTGGACAGAGGCCTGGACCTGCAGCTGATCGCAAAAATAATGTTCCATTGAATTTCACTGCCTTTTCCTGTATCATATCCCACTGAATTTCAGCTCACAGTGCATTTCACGGTTAATCCACATGGCTTATCAGATGGTTGGCAAACTGGTACCCCAAAGGTTTAAACTTCCCGTAAGACAAATTACCAGCGCTTTTGAGGTATCTTTCTTGTTTTCTTCTGGAAAGAGCAGCCTGGTCAGGGTTCGCTCATTTGTGAAGCAAGGTTAAATGAAGGAGCTAAAGGTAGTCTTCATACATTGTGTGAGACACTGGGATCCTGTATATGCAGGGATTTCAGCCTGAAGTTCTCAGCAAAGGATAAGCTTTGTTCAAATGATTTACAATTCTATAGGGAGCTGCTGATGGCAATAACCTCTGTGCCCTCTGATGGTATTTTATTATCTGTGAGTTATGGGTGATTCTGTGTCAGAGCTACGAGGCTGTAGAATCCTCTTGCTCCTAAAAGGCTCCGTTTGGGAGGAGAGTTCTGCTATACCTAATATTTACTATGGAACAGCTCAGTCAGCACTTTTCATTGAGCTGTAGCAAGGGGTTTGAGAGCAGCTGCGTTGAGTGAATTTGGTAGTTTGCGGAATTGAATTGTTTTTCTAGCAAGGTGATGAACTGTTGAACACAGCAGATTTCTACTGTGTGGCAGAGGTGAGCCACACCACACCAGGGAGCACTCATATCCCAGAGGCACATCCTTTTCTGGTCCCGTGAAGGACTGCTCTACCCTTCGTGATATTTTATGGTTTTTGAATGTGATAGACACACCTGTATGCTTCCAATTTTGTCTTTTTAATATTAGTAGTTGTAATACAGCAACAGACACTTTGTTAAGACTTTAGTATCTAAATGTCCAAATTAATTGTGCATTTGCCAACCTCAACTCCCTGTTTTCCTTTGCCATGTTTCCCTTGGGGATTTCTCTTAAATCAGTATAATATTTATATGACACAAACTGATTTCACTCATGCAAGAACTTCATGCTGTTTGTGTTCTCTGGCTTGTGAACCACAGCTGTATGCAGGGTTTGCAGTATAAACTAAAGGTGCTGTGATTTCCAAAGTGATTTTTTTTCTCAACCATTCAAGCACCTGACTGCTCCCTTCCTCCTGTTTACTGTAACCTTGCTCTCCTGCAAGCCCTTTCCACCTAAACCACTTGCACTTGACTAAAATTTAATTGTATTTGTTCTTTTTTCAATTGCCATTTCTAACAGTGCAAATCGGGGTGACAAAAGTCCAGTAACAAGGGAAAGTGAGAATTGGGCTATGATGGTATTCCACAGATAACCCTGCCTAGTTTATACACAGAATTCAAATTGGTGCTCAAAATCTTAGTGTTCAAAGATAATTTTTTAAACAAAAGCTATTTTGCTGCCTTTCTTTTAACATGCAGGTGGTCCTAACTAGCTTTAGTAGAACTGATTTCCTCTGAAGACAATGGACTTATCTCAGAATCTTTAGTTTTCTGGGAATAAATAGCTGTTTCAACAAAATGGCCATAATTTGGTTGATTGGTATTATTTTCCTATACACATTCGAGAAGATTATCCATACCCAAAGTTTATCCATAACTAAAAAAAGCAATTAGCAACAATTTCAGATTTCCTTGATGTGTTAGGGGACATAAGGAAATAGTTAGTAGCAAAAAATTCCACTCGGTGTGTGGCCATTGGTTGAAGAAGGAGGTTTCCTTTTTTTATTTGTACCTGAACAATATTGAGAGCAGAAGACCACTGACCTTCCTGAAATGTTTATCCTTTGTTTAAAACTGAATTTAACAGAGTTGGGAATCAGAAAATGATTGATGGAAAAATTTAAAGTAATTAATCTGCAACAGAAGGCAAAGAAAAGAACAATACATTTCAAGGCTTATAAATCCACTTTTCTCTTTCATTAATTTTCTTACAAATGTCATGAGCAGTGTTATATTTTCTTGTGTTTCAAAACAGAAAAATATGGCTTAAGCACCATGGCATCATCTTGAGCTTATTTTTAATATTAGGATTTTTACTTTATTGCGTACTCTATTGGATATGTGTTCCAAGGAATGTTAATATATATGATTGCAATTACAAGTCTGGCACAGAAGTGTAAAGTATTAGTGTCTCTGGTCTATAATTGTTCTACAGAGATCTTTGCAGGAAGAGCTGATCCTATTGCAAACTAAGAAATTTCAGTACTTACTGATAGTTTGAAGCACTTATTTTTTAGGCAGTTCAGTTAGTTCATTTTATGAAGCTGTGGAATTTCTATGGAAGTATTTTAACTCCATCTGCACATATCCTGCAGATTTATGCCAAACATTTCTTCTTTTTCTCTTTTTTTTTTTCCTAAGGTACAAATTATACAGGAGGGAGTCTGTAGCATTTGCTGTTCCTCCCAAGCACAACAGACTCCAGTCTTTTCAGAGACATCCTGAGGCGGAGAACAACTGACAAATAGCAACAGCAGCACCTATATTGCATTTTATATTCTCAAGGTGTTTTAAAGTCTTAATTAAACCTAATAGCATCACTTAAATAAATAATCAAATTAATGCAGGGTCTTCAATTCCCTTTGAGGCAAATGACCTCCATACAGCGTAGTGTTTCTTATAGTGTGGAGAGCAGCTGCAGTTCCAAACCCAGGGATGCTCAGCTGTACATATGAGGCAAAGCCCAGAGTCTCAGTGTGATGGGCTGCCATAAGCTGTTCTGGTCAAGGCAGCTGAACTAATTGGCCCATTCTTCTCAGTAAGAAAAGAGAAGATTTTACCAGTTCTAGTTAGATTTGGCTTTACTGCCTAGCAGTGAAACTTAATTGCTTCTCTCTGAATAATCTGTAATAATCTGTCCTCTATAGTAATAATAATGAAAAATGTTTTAAAATAGATGTTTGCAGTTAACTCAGTGTTCTAAATTCCCATACCAAATTATATCATGAATGTCAAATATATTTTGGCATTTATATTTCCCTGAGCTCACTAGCACTATGGACAGCTGTGTCTTGGTGGTTGCGTTCAATGTTTTCAATCTTGCTCTGTTTTCATCTTCACACTCCATGTAGTGTTTCTCATGATCTTCACAACAAGCAAAAAGTTCCAGTCCTGAGGCAAGGATGACAGTTAAGCAGATGCTGTTGCAGTTCACAATTACCATTCCTTCAAGGCTGTTAGGGGATATTACAGCTGGGCACCCTCCCATCCTAAGATTAAATTTGTTGTCCCTGGCATCAGCTACTAAGTGCGAGGAATCTGCAAATGCCCTTATTCAGCTTCAGGAATAGACTGGTTTATACTTTCTAAGCGTTAACTCTGCTAATTTGTATTTCAGCAGTGTGGCCTATGAGTTCAGTATAACACTTGTATGTCAGCAGTGATCCTTCTTCGTAAGGTGAATCATGCAAAGTCCTATGGCTTTAAAGTGTTGATATAAATTTATTTGACAGAAAAACGGCCACTCTGTCATCTCTGTCATATTCTTGGACAGGGAAATCTGTGGTGCAGTTAGGACTTTCTCCTCTGCAAATATTTGCACAGCACTTAATCTTTTTCTTTTATATTGTGTATAAAAGGAAAGGAGAAAGGGAACATTATGCTGATCAGTGAGCGCCAGTGCAAAATGAAGATGTCTGAGCTTTCCAGTCAGTCCGTGTGCCAGAGCCAGAAGTGCATCAAAGAACCAGAATGGACAACCTAGCCTAGAAATAGATACTCTACAAGATCCTCCTGA
This sequence comes from Melanocharis versteri, assembly GCA_013397845.1. Taxonomy (NCBI): domain Eukaryota; kingdom Metazoa; phylum Chordata; class Aves; order Passeriformes; family Melanocharitidae; genus Melanocharis; species Melanocharis versteri. Next base: position 995,625 of record VZTG01004087.1, read on the forward strand.
GAAGAACAATTCCCTGACTGGGCTGTGGCATTTAGAAGAGGCCAGGATTGCTTGCCTGTACAGGCTGGGGTGCATTTGTGCAGTGTTTGTTCCTTTTCTCATGACTGGAGCAGAGCGATCAGAAGAGCTCACTGAGAACTCCTGTTAGGGCCTGTGTGGAATATTTTAAATATATGCCTTTAAGGAAAGCTGAAGATGATTGAATTTCAGATTGATACCTGTAGATGGGCTTTCTCAGCTGTGGTTCTTATTCTTTTTCCAGCACTGCATGTTGTATCCATGCCTTGTCACCAATATTTAAGAGAAATACCTCTCTTAGCTTTGTCTCCTGATCTCATGATGAAGGGAAGGGTTGAAGACATTCTTTTAAAGCACGTGGGGGAAAGTGTTACAGCCTTTCAAGTGGATGTATCTGAAGCATTCCCAAGTATCTGTAAAGAATCAGTGGTGTCCTATAGAGGAAAGGTAAATGCCCTAATACAGATTTGGGAGAGTGCAGGAGACTCTCTCCTGCTGACCTTACCAGTTATTATAGTTTTGCTGTCATTGATAGTAATGTTTCATTAACCTGGAATTCTGTTTGAGAGGATGTAGTGTGGTAGATTTTTTGTGAGTTTTAATATTCACAAGTGATTTATAATATTCTGTGAAATTAATATATTATTTAAAGTATGTCTGCAGCTCTGACTATGCAGCGTGACACAATCAAAGGATCTTGTTCTCTCTTAGAACACCTATCTCCAAGCGCTATTCATTTTATTTGCCATTTGGAGCATCTATCTTGTACCATTTTCAAGCTGTTACTATGCAGCCACTGAAAAAGGGATGAAAAATTGTCTCTAAACTTTGTATTTAATTCAGGTATAAATTTGAAAAAGTTCTAGGCCATCAGGATTAAAGATGTAGGAATTGCATATTGAAACATCTTAGAGGATATTCCAGACTATCCTTCTGTAAATTGAGCAGTGCATCCCTTGGTACATTTTTTTGTTTCCTCTCCTTTACAACAAGTAGCTCACTGGTCTACAATATTTCCTTTCTCTCTCACTTGAAATGGTTTTTAAATGTGCACTGCTGCAAAACCTTTCTTAAAGCCAGTCATGACTGGGAATTTTCTCTTTTCTGTTTTCCCTTTGCCCGGCCTTATCTTTCTTTATCTTGAATTTGCCTTTGGGGCCAGACTTACCCACGTTTCTGAGCTGGATGCAAAGTTTCTCAACCCCTCACTTCCTAGGTCTGCTCCCACCCCGGGGGAAACACAACCTCATGGTGCTTGTGAGTGACACAGTAATGCATTGCCTGGATGAGAGCTGACAGTGCTCTGAGAAATATGACAGTACCTCTGCCCTTGATCAGGCTTCCCATTTGAAAGTTTTCATTTTGGTAATTACATCCTTCCCAGATAGTGGCCCTAGTCATTGATCATACTAATATCATCATAACTGATTCCTGTAAGTCACCTTTTAAAGACATTTTCTATGTTTCTTTTCCCCCTATATCTTCTTCCTCTGCAGTCACAGGATAAGACTTTTTCTGTCTACCCTTCATCTGATTGATTAGAAATGCCAAATACTTCCTTCACGTATGGCCTGGTAATATACACATCACATTTCTTCCCTTGGGATCTTAATCAGGACAAGTAATGGCCTTTAGCTTTTCTCATTAGCAAAATGGAAAAGCACCATACCCAATCCATTAGAAATACAGCATTGTAATATGAATTTATAGGAAAATGGCTGCATGCCAGCAGACATGGAGTGAGTTTACCTTACAGGATTTTCAGGGGAAAAAAAAAAAGGGGGAGAGAGAAAGTCACCCTTTCTGTCTGGCTTGCAAACATTTTGAGCCATTACTTATCATACCTGTCTGTCAGGCATTTTGCTGTTGCTCCTTAAGTGCTGTTTGGACATCTCTGTCATATAAAGGGCATTCGTAAGGAGGAAATATGGGTGTTTGAACATGTATTAATGTTTTCCCCAATGTCGATTCCCTTCCTGGATTATTCTCCTCATAATCTCTATCAGAATTAGAGAGAGGGGAGGAAATTGGGAAGATTTTGTTATTTTGCTTTGCTTCTAATTTTTCACAGAATGTGCTAACTGAAAAAAATGTATAGAGAGCAACCATTACCGCGCACTCGTCTATCAAGCTGAGACTGCTGCTACGCTTTTTTTAGCCCTGTCTAAAACTATTTACAGTCACTGAGAGCGAGGACAAGACTGATTAACCGGGTTTTTTTCTCCAGTGATGGGAATTGCTTTTTACTTGGCCTGGTCTTCATTAGCCCTAAAAATTATTAAAATTCATACACCAGCACTGAAAACTTTCAGTGCTTGTATTTTCCAGAACTGTAAGAAGGTGTTCAAGCACAAATCCATACCAAATGATAATTGTATATAATTTGAATGCATATGAGGTGGTTCTGTCTCCTTTGGAAAACTAGCACTGAAAGAACACAAAGAACAGCCTTGGAATGCTGCTATTCTGCCAGCACTAAGACACATCTGTTTTACTGGCCCCCTCAAGCATTGCTCATGTTATTCCTGGTAAAATAAGTCCTAAGCACACCCATAAAGCTCTATTTAATAGTGTCGTATGAAAAATAAGCACTTGCACTTTTTTTATTTTTCAAACAAACCTCAGGTTTCATCTGTGTTAAGTTGCTCACCTGTAAAAAGTGAGAGTCAAAGCTGAAGCATCAGGCTTGCGTTCTTGGCTACTTCACTTACGGTTCATCAGCTGTGTTGATCACACTTACCCAACAAAACAGTGTCCCAGTACTAGGTTAAGGAAACAGTACAGTGAAATAGCATTAAAGGCCTGCGGTAGTGAAAAATGGGAGGCATTCTAACGGCACCTCTTTAGGAGGTGAATTACTGATTAGATGACAAGACAGGAGGGCTTAAGGCAAGGAGGGATGACTAATTTTTGAGGTATTGGGATCTTTTTTCCTTCTTTCATTTTCTGTTTTGTTCTTCTGCTGGTTTTCGTTGTTTTCGGGGTTTTTTGAATTTTTGGTGTCTTTCCTTCTTCCTTACCTCTTTCCCTCATCATTTGGATGAAACAATGACAAATTAGGAGAGATTCTGTGTAATTCTTACCACTCAGTAAGTTTAGAAGTTCAACATTGTTAGCAGATCGTTATATGGTAGATAAGTTGATGACAAAGCAGAATAGTTCAGTCCACTCTGCTAAAAGTCAAGGTTCCTCCTTTGCTTTTGTAGCCCTGTTGCTGATATGATCTGATGTGTCTCAGAGATCCTCCCACAACTGATAAATAACATACATAGGGGCAGATTCTATCGGTAGAGCATGGACTTTAATTTTAAGGGGATCGTTCTCCCATAAGAATTTTAAGAATTTGTGAAAAGTGGGAAAAGGAAGTCTTCCCCAAAAATGCTTAGTATTACCACCTTCCACAGCCCTGCCATGTAAGCAAAGGTAATGATCATATAAATATGTTTAAAGATTTTGACACAACTATTTTTATGCTAATGAGAAGCAATATTTTGTACTGCATCACTTTAAAACACTTTACTTTAAATGTACTGAAGTTGGCACCAGCTTTTAAAGATTAGTATTCTCTATTATCCCCACCCTATCCAAATACGAATATGGCTGATCCTTTTGCCGAAGTTGCAGATAGAAGTGTTGGCTGAGCAACATTCATGGTTTTCAGTTTGTGGGAAATTAATCTTATGAAATTTGGTTTCATTCTGATTCATCTTTTAAAAACTCAGACCAAACCATAAAGATTCTCCCTTGAGCCAGAAATTCCAAACAAAATTTAATTTTCAGAAACAATGCCTCGTGGTGTTCCCAATACAAAATCTAGTCTGCAAGATCTTGGCAGCTGCCAACTGGCTTAAATGTCCATCTCGGTTTCTGTCAGCTTTCAGGCAGCAGCTGCAAAACACTCCCAGGATTTCATGTTCCAGAGCAGCCTTACCATGTCCGATGCTTTGGGCAGGCTTCCAGACCTCCTAATGGGTCAGCTTACAGGTCTGCTTGCTGAGGGCCAGATTAGTCTGGCAGCCAAGTCAGAAAATCCCAGGAATGTTGCACTGGGGAGGCTTCTTTGTGGGACTGTTCTGGAAAAAAAGCAGGGCACTGGCTTGAAGACTGAAGAGGGACTGCCAGTTTCCAGGTGTGTAGGAAGAGGTAAGGATATCCCAGAGCTTCACAGGAGGACCCATATGAAGCAGGGCTCTTGGGGCTTGCAAACTCCTTACTCAACCACGCCAACTCTGTGTTGAGCTGCCTGGAAGGCCTGAGTGCGTGATTTGTGAGACATTCATCCACACATGCCCAACAGCAGGCTGAGTTTCCTTGTATCCTTAGGCATAAGAGCCCAGCATTTCCGAGAGGGAATGTGTTTCCTTCTGCCTAAGCCTGGACTGGCATGTTCACCATCAATTCAGGAAGGCCGGCTTTTCAAGGCATCCCTAGCGCCACTGTTCGCTTCCAGGGTAAGCCCCAAAAGCTGATGTCTCCAAGGTGTTTTAGGCTTACTGAGCTGGCAAGTTCTCCTCCATCTCTGGATGCAGGGTACTGGTGAACAGCAGTCTTTTCTATGAAGTATTGAAATGGTCCCTGCCCTGCCCTCCACTCCCTTCTCTTCCCACAGTGATGACTTTCATTATACTTAGCCAAATATTTTGGATTCTAGGGATCTTTTAGAGGTAAAGGACTGAAGAATATCATGCTTCAGCTGCTCTTAACAACATTCAAGATGTACCCTAGTGGTACAATTCTATTTTCTTACTACCTTTCCTCTGTCTGGCATGACTGCCTTTTCATGCTGGAGGTGTTGAAATTCTTCCTGTTTCTAGGAAAATTGGAGATACTAATATTCAGGTGGCCTGTTGTCTGTTTTTGCTGTTCTTTTTGGTTTGGTTTATCTTCCAACTAATTGTCCTGGCTTTCATCTGCTTCGTTCTTGGGCAGCTGGCCCATTAGCTGTCCACTTTTATCCCTGGTCTGAAAGAACAGTGGAAAGTGCATGTGATGATTGATGAGCAACTGTTATTTATCAAGTCTGAGCAGTTCTCCTTTTGTTTTAACAACTTCATCCATACAGCAGGGACATTTGCACACAACAGTCTGCTTCTCTTCAGATTCTTCACATTCATGGAGATTTAATAGCATCTAGAAGACATGTTTACCTCTAGAAAACAATTATTTGTTCATATAAATGGATATGTTATTAATAAGAGCTCAGTGTGCTCGTATGTTGAGAGATTCACCAACACATTTTATTTTTTTAATTATGTTGAAAATATTAAAATGTACAGATCAGTTTTCCTTCATCTTACTAGCAGCCATTCAGCAGGGACTAATTGGCAGAATTGCAGTTAAATGGAAATGTCTAAGAATTTCCAACTAAAGGGGTGCATAGGGAATTATTTTATATCAGAAGCCACAGTTATAATTCTGCTGCATCATCCCTTTATTCTTCAGTATAGAGTGTCTGAAAGAAGAATATAAATGTGACAGAATCTCAGTGATTACCAACCCTGGCTGGCCAAGACTGATGCACTATACTCTTATGTTGTGATACAGTCACTATACCCTCGTTTTATATAGGGTGCTGAGACAGGACTGTAATAAATCAGGCACTAATCCGTGCTCAAAAACTTGCCCCTGAGAGCTCATAATGTGCATTCATAGAACAGGTACACAGAGGGTATTAGAAAAAAAAAATAAAAATGCCTCTCTTGTAGAGAAATGAGTAAGAACTGAAGAATTAAGAAAATACAACAAATCACCAGTGTCTTGGTTTTTGCTTTAATCACAGAAGTTTTCCTCTCTTGCAAATTTGTCCATCAGACACATGGCATTATTCAAATTATGCAAAAAAGCAGTTTTCACATCTTGGGACTATTCATATATGCAGTCATGCATGGGGGATCAGTTTACATTTCTGTACAGCCTCCAGGGATCCCTACCTACAACAGTGGCTTTGTCACAAGGAAGAGTCAAAATATCATGGGCTTAGGTAAATTCATATGGACTGCAAGGATCATTGGTACCCTCAGGTCAAGTTCCTAAAGGAAGTTTCCGACTAATGAAAGACACAATCAGAATGGGAACTAATTTTCACATCCTGGTGAGTTTTCCTCCATTTTCACCCTTTTCACACATTGATGAGATATCTGGAAGTTGTTTGAGACTTTTACTGAGTTCGTTTGTAGTGCCAGCCTTTAGACTAAAAAGCGGTTAAAGTGAATGAGCCATTTTTTATTTATCTGTTTATGCTGCTTGCATTTACTATGGTTTTTACAAAGTGTATGCTAGTGAGAGCATGGTGCACAGCTGTATGTGGGGATCTGAGAGTTCTCATATTTGTTTACTCTAAATAGTCTTTTATCTGATTAGTCCTGTTCACTCTGCTTTAGTAGCAGGACTGAATTTCAGAAAGAAGAAAAGACCTGTTAGCTATGGTGGGGGGGTAGGGGGGAGTAGCTCATCCGCGCTTTTTCTTCTATACCTCTGTATTACTCTGATTTCCAGAGATAGGGATTTGTGAAGGATGTTTAGAACTCCTGAAGAGAACAGGAGATCAGTTTGCAAATATAGTTCTTGAAGTTATTATTCTCTCTACCTTCATTTAACTCGCTCAGAGAATTAGGTAACATCTCATTAGGAAGGTTGAAAGGGAATTGATAGCCAGCATTCCTAAATACATTTGTATTACTGAGCAGCAGGGAAGGAATGTTAAATCCGGTAAAGATTTCTATTCTCTGCCTGAACAATGAGTGCAGTGGCCCAGCGATGGGATTCTGTTGAATGACAGAGCTGTTCTTGATAGGACTATGGTAATTGTGTGGTAAAATGGAATTATATTATTATATTTTAGGCCCGGCTGATAATTATTAGCAAAATTATTGTAATATATGCAAAAACTTCGTATCATTTATTCTCCCATTCTTTAATTGGGAGGAAGTGAAATTAATAACAGCCATTGAATAAGTACAGGATTGAGCTGGAAAATGAGAACGCTTCTGGGTAGCAAAAGATATTTTAAGTTTAAAGTGAAAACTGTGGCAGCTGGATATTGTATTTCATTGAACTGCCACTGGCGCTGATGAACTAGATGGTCCTTTTCTCTTCCTGAGTTCCCATGTCTCCATGCCAAACTATGGGATAAGAGGACACAGCAAGACAATGTTCTTTTCTATTGGAGAACAGGGTATTTTCAAATGAGAAGGTGGAACCGGAGAGAAAAAAGCAGCGGTTTTATTCTATATTTCATTAAAGTTATAACCACTTGACAATGGTCAAAGAGAGATGCCATTTTTCTTCTTTGCAGGGAAAGAGATTTGAAAGTGGAAGGGCAGGTTTCCTTCATGGGGTAAAAAAAAAAAAAAAGATAAAAATAAATTCAGCCAACAGACTCATTTCCTTCAGTTTTCCAGCAATGCAAATGTTTTCACATAATTCTGCTAGTGATGCAGTGTCTAGACTTCTCAGATGTTTTAAAAGATAAAAAAAAAAAAAAAGCAGAAACAAACCCTGGCATTAATTCTGGGAATCCTGAAAAGCTAAGTCATTATCACTGTACTATAGCTCATGCGGTGATATGAAACCACAAATAGTCATTGAAGACCAGATTCTGGAATCCTTGCTTATTTAAGATACATGGTTTAGCATTTGCTCATGTAACACATCCCATTTAATCTCCCTTTAGCAGGCTGTGGTGGTTGGTGTAAATGCTTACCAGCATATTCTGGGACAAGACCTCTGCATTTTGGCTCTTACCTGTACTGGAAAGGCTCTGTGCCTTCTCAGGAACATGGAGGCTGATGATATAAAGAAAGAGATCTTTGATTCTTTCAACGGATATACATTGATATAAAACCAAAGAAAAATATCAGAAAAGAGCATTTGCACATAGAATTTATAAAAGACATCTTTAACATTGTTTCCTTGCTCGTTGCCGTTTGTCTTTAGTAGGTCTACTGATTCTGAGTGTTGTTTGGGGTTTCCAGATTTACTGTAACCTATCTGTTACTATCTCACTTTGTAAATTCTTTTTTGCTTTCTTTATACCAGGAAACTTACTCCCCACTCAGATCAGATTATTAACTGTTGTCGCTCTCTAAAATCTGACAGTACCCATAGTGACCAAGAGAGTTAATGTATCTGCAGCAGCCTCTGTCTAATCACAGCTGTGTTATTTTATAGGCAGCTAGGCCTATAAATAGAACTGAACTTTAGGGTGGTTTCTTATACATTCTGTTAATGATGGCCTTCAGAATTTAAACAGAGTGTGCAGCCAAACTCTTCTGGTGATGTAAATGAAATAGTTTGGTCTTGCAAGAGGCACTCTTTCAGGCAGTGTCTCAGCTGCAATTCAGTAACTGATGGCTGGTGTAAGGGGTGTTTGCTATGGACCTCAGCTGTTCAGCAGTTGCCTGACTCTGCATTAACCTGGGCCTGAGAAAGGCAGGCTAGGGGCTAATCAGGGCAGATGAATAAATGGACGTTACCTGTGCCACAGTCTCAATGTAAAAGCTCCTGTAAATTCCCTGCAGGTGACTCAGCTCCACCTTTGATGGGTAAACCATATTATCCTGCTGCAACATGCTCCCTCACTCTGCTGGGTACAGGCAGCTGCCTTCCTCCTGTTTTTTATTTCCCAATGCCTGCCACCTTTATGGGTTTAGTGTTTGCTGCAGGCTTAACACGATCTTGCTGGAGCCGAGCTGGGACACCCCACTGTCTGCAGATCTCTAAGAAGTGATGTTGCTCTCTGGATTAAACACGATCCTTCTTGAGGAATCTCATTTGTCCCCTCAACCCACCTCCTCATTTGTTACCTCCTTGCATTTAACTCTTTGTAGTCACAGAGGGCAGAATCTGAAAGGAGGGCAGAGGCCTAAGTGTACATTAACACTCTTATTTTCTAGCTATGTATTTTTTCACACGTTTAGGTAGTTTCAACATGATAAAAAGCGGAAACCCCATCGGAAAAGGTGTGAGTAGAGTTGTTAATGTAGCATATAGACTAAATTGGTACCTGATAAGTGCAATCTGAATTAAGTAGTCGAGCATCATAAAGCATGAATTATATTATAACACTGCACATCTTCAGGGCTGAGAATATGCATTCTCTGTACTGTATGAAGAAAACAATAGCTTACAAGCAAATTAAGAGTGTGTTGCCACCAACAATGTAGTTGTTTTCTGTAGTAGAAATTACCAGCTTCTAAAGGATCAGAGTGCCGAGAAAAGCTCCCTTATAACCTCCAGATCCATCATCTCTGCCTGTAGAGTCACTATTCATTTTACTGTCAGAAATAAGCAGCTTCTACTTTTAGACCCACAAGGCCTGTACATTTGTGGAAGAATGAACAGTGCTTTCTTCTGCCTTGCACATACCTTGTTGAATGACCAATCACATCGCAGCTCAGGAATCTTTAATCCTGATGGAAACACATGACAAAGAAAGGGTGCATTGGGGTTTTTCAGATCCTGTCATCTCAATGCTCATAATACTAATATTTAGTGGATTTAGCTGGGTGCTGCTGAGCGTGTGAGTCATGCTGTCTCTGTTTCACACATATGTGCGGATAAAGAATTGTAGTGAGTGTGGTTCGTGGAGAAAATAAATCTCAGTGATGGTCTTCTTACATAGATGTCTTCTTTGTTTGCCATCTGCCTACTTCCGAGTTACGTGAGGTTCTTCAGGTAGATGGGAAGCCATGTGCAGAGTATGTACATTTACAGGAACTGTGATCCGAATCACAGCATTACAACAGAGTCCCTCAGCTCAGGGATGTCCTTAGACTAGAATTTTCATCCTGGGTGGTCTTAAACTGAGTAGATGTAAAATATTTAACTTTTCGTTAAATCTCAGAATAATTTCTGAAGTTCTTTTCCACCTCCTAGCACGGACTGTACTCACTTTAACAAATCCAGAGCACATTTTTTAATAGAATTGCTAGGTAAAGTGTCTGGGGGATCCAGGGAGAGACACAGATTCCAGTGGGCTCACTGTGTGCTGGATATGGAAGCCACTGAACAGCAGTGTTCAGGAAGCTTTTTGCTAAACAACCAACTGTGAATATTCATGACAAGGAATTCAACTCTTGCATTTTCCAAACCCATTTATGTAAGTATCAACACTGACATTGTGCCTTAGCACTGTGTAATCTTTACTTATCCAGTGAGATCAGAGAATTAGGATTATGTAGTTCATAAAGGAAAGAAATACATATAAACTTGCTTGAGCTAGTGTCAGTTATAATAAAAATTAATCTGTTTCCTTTTTCATTACACTGTTAGTAAACAAACTAAGCTAAAGCAGCTCCTCAGCACTAGGCTTCCCATGGTAGAAACTGATGCAGCAGGGCAGACACTCCTGAATTCATGTGGGCTCAGCTGGGACTCCCTGTGCTGCATGTGGGGGGACTTCAGATACTGGGCACCAATTAGGTGTCTCTGAGAACTAAGCTGTAAGTTGCCCTTTACAGGTTGGTAAAGATTTTTACAGAAGCCTCGATGGACCCTTAAGTGAGCCCCTGGAGACAGAGAATCAGTCCCAAGCCCTGGTAACATGTTTAATTGTTGACCCAGTAACTCTTGCCTGAAATGGTGAGGATATCTTTACATTCATAAAGAGGAAGACATTAAATATGTTGGGACATTGCACTGGAGGGCAAAATATGTGTACCTGTGATACAGACCACTGTTGCTGTGTGGTCCAGGGCCAATTATTAAGCGCCAATACCCTGTAGCACTGAGCCGTGGCTAAATTTTCCTAGGACCAAATTCTTTGCCACAAGTACTATGACTTCATTTGTGCCATTGGTGGAACTAATTTGGCTCACAACATTTTTCTTTTTAATTGTAGAACTCTAAAGGATTTATCCAAAAAATTGAACCACTATTAGTGCAGACATTTAGACAAGCAGAATGTTATATACAGGGGAGAAGTCACTCTCCTGCAGTTCTCCAGGGAGTCTGGCAAGTAACTGGATAGCTTTGGTCTCCAGTGCTTTAAATCATTGCTGTTTGGCTGAATTCAGTTAAAACTCCTGAAAAAAAAAAAAAAAAATTAAACCAGGAGAGTGTGGGGAGGTGTGAGTATCTGAAAAGACCAGGGCAAGCAGGCTTTGGGCAGGGCCACCAGTGACACTCAAGTCAACAGCACAGTTTTCCCTGGAGATTGTCTGGCAGTGAAAGAAGCAACATGAGGTAGGCTGGAACGTAAAATCAGGGTCTGCCTCAAGAGAAAAAATAAGAGAGTAAGAAACTGCACAGCTACTGAGAACAGCGGTTTTAGAGTCAGCAAAGACATAAGTTAATTCCCAGACAGTTTCCATTGTTGTGCTACAGAACACAATACTAAAGGATTTTGAAAAAAAATGGAGTTGTCTGAATTAAAAGGCAGTTGAATAATTTAATATTTCTGTATTAAGTTGCATGGGTTTGTGTGTAAGGTAGGGAATGGCAGACAACTGCATCTTATAAGAGTCTGAGTGTTGATCTTCTGCCAGGGTCACGGAAGAAATCAGAGGAAGTTCAAGTTGAATGAGACCATTTTATTCTTTAAATTAACGCTTTCAAATAAACTCTATATGTATTCATACAAGGGAAGCTAGACTGCATAGATGTTTAGAACCCTTGCAGGTCTTTGCAGAGCTCTAAGAATGTGTGCTTCAGGTTAAATATTGACACATTTAGAACAATTCTGCACAACAGATGTCTTCCCAACATGTGAGGGCACCGTTACAAGGCAGGATGAATGGAGCGGAAGCAGCTCTGGAACACCCCGCTGTAACACTCTCATTAGCTCTTGATCTGTGAGGCAGGAGAACAGCCCAACTGTACTGAGTACAGTAGGGAGAGCTGGCCTAATGCTTTTGGTGGGTTAGCCTTCAGAAAAAACACGATGGAATTCAATTCTCTTCCTGAAGAACAAGGAAAAAGGGCTGCAGGAAAACATGGCCTGATATAAACACACAGATACTGAGGGCATTCCTGTCTCTTTGCTCGAGTTAAGTAAGGAAAACACTGTGAATTTGGGGAAAAATATTGTGATGGTTCTCAACACCGTATGCTGCTCATTTTGCAAGTATACATTCTATGTCACATATGATCCTCACTTACTTTTTTAATAGAAAACAATTTCACTTAAATACTTTTTATTTTCTTCTACTTGAAAGAATGCTTCAGAATTTAGCTGTGAGATTCTTACATATGCTGTTGTCATTCCCTTAGGCGTTTCTCCAGCATTGCTGCAGTCTGCACCCCACTTTGCAATTTCATAATGCATGTTTGTGAAGGCATATCAAGCCATCCAGTTAGTTTAGAATTGAGGTGGGAGAGTGCTTTAAATGTAAATTTTACTATAAACAGTGGAATAAAATCTTGCAAGCACTTCCTAGCTCTGCCAGGAAGCAAAGCTATATTTAACTCATTTTAAAATTCATCAAATACATTGTGGGCTGATTCAGATCTTTGGTGTGTCTTTGAAGATAACATGTAGTGGAAGTGTCATACAGTCAGTTGGGGGATTGGGCACATTCTGAGATTCTTGTCAGTGAAGACATGCGGTTAGGACTGGGTTGTAGAATGAAAAGTACGTACAGATCTAAGGACTTAATATTGATACTTTATTTGAAAACTTGAACAGTGACTGTTGCATTCAGTTCAAGAGCTTTTTGAGAAGTGCTGTATATAAAGAGATCAGTGCCATAACAATGAAAAAAATTCACATGCACACAGGAATTTTAAAAAAGATTCTCTTGTACTACTTGGGAGAGACAGTATTTCAGAGAAGCTAATGCAGATTGTTGCTATAATAATAACTTGCACAAGTTTCAAAATGCGTAGGAAAGATCCCTGGATAATAAGAATAAGCCATAAGAATTTAGTTAAGGTATCTGTGTACAAAAGGAGAAGCTCCAGATGGATCTTACTCTTCCTTTATTTCTCCTGTCTCCGATTGCACCTATCTGCAGCTTTGTATCCCTGTAAACTCAACTGCTGCTGTTGATGGGGTTCAGTATAGATTGGAATAAACCTCGAAAATTTCATGCTTCATATTATGTAGGTGTCATTAGATAAGGTCAATAAGACTCCAAAAGATTGTTTAGACTGCTTTGTATCTGTAACCACTAATATATATATATATAGGGGTGTGTGTGTATATATATATGTATATATATGCTGCTAACATGTCTCCACTCAGTTTTTTGTAAGTACAAATAAGACTCTCTCAATTTTAGAGAACAATCTGCTTCTGTCAGTGAGATGTTTACTATTGCCTATATTCAGGGATGATCTGAGTTTGAAGTTCAATATTACAGGTTTTTATAGCTGGGTAAGTTGTACCATTACTTAAATTCCTTACTTAAAAGAAATAATATGCTATACACTAACCAAAAAACTCTGAATGGGAAATTGAAATAGTATCATTCTTCTAACATGGTTTTATGCATCTTAATTGTGGTTTCCTACTGTTCATTTGCTTTTGGTTTGTTCTAGTACATGACTGCTGCTGCACCTATGCAAGGGACCTACATTCCCCAGTACACTCCTGTGCCTCCAACAGCTGTCCCTATTGAAGTAAGTTTATCTCCATCCATGAAAGCAAAGTGAAGGGGGAGCAGAACTACTATTTATTATGCCTTCTTGTACCTGTTGTTTGAAAGGGGCCTAAAGGTTCTTTATGGAGTGGTGGCTGGAAGCTTCCAGCTTTGTAAATGAGGACTGCACATTTCTTTCTCTTTTTGTTTTCTTTCTTTCCTTTTCCTTCTTTTTTCTAACCCCTCTTTTTATTTTTTTAAATTATTTGCAAGGGCTCTTGTTTTGCATTTGTTTTGTTGTACAGCAGGACATGGAATAAAACATCAGTGATTATGACTATTTTTTCCCCATGTACTTGGGAGGGAGATGGGAAGAGACAGGAAAACAAACCCAGCAGGCAGACCACGAAACCAAAAGAGATTTCAAGAAGAGAAGATTGCAAGAGGGTTTGATGCGGTCCTTAGCAAGCATAGGTAATTGCTGAAACATTTAGCCACCAGAAAAAGTGATTGAGCAATGGAAACCTTCCTCTTGTATATACAGACGTGGAGGATGCTGCACTGACTGAGTGCTTTTCATCCTTGAGGAAGGATTCGCTCCCTCCCTCCTTGGGGCTGAGTCATGCTGATGACAGTCTAATGAGTAAGTATTTACTCAACCCTGTAGACCACAAGCTGCTGGGAGAGCGTCAGCTTGGCCTCCACTTCTGTGAAGCTTCCTAAGGGCAACTGAGCACAGCGAGAGGAGAGAGCCTTGGCATCCTCTTCCCTGTGTGCTTCTCTTTGGCACTACCCTCTTTTCTTAACAACTTCTGCCCTACTCTGGGGTAGGGCAAGGAGTGCCAGGGTCTCTGTACTTCTGTCTTCATCTGTGTGGACTTTGGATTTTGTGCTATTACTGCTCTGTGCTTTGAGGATGTGAGTTAGTGGTACTACTGGCATGGCTGCACCAGCAGTCAAGTGGGCTTACCCTGTTTTCTCCTAGTTCTTTGCTATCATTCCCAGATAAGGTCCCACAGGAAAGGTTACTACTGTTCTGTCATACTGAGCTGGTTGTGTTTCAGTCTTTTTTGCCTCGGTATAGTTTTGCCCTAAACCTCATTTGTTTGCGAATGCACTGTGGGTGCCTCTTTTCAACTGCCATTCTTAAGTCAAAAACAGGCAGATACAAATGTGAATTAAAAGGAGATGTTGGGATAGAGAGTGGTTCATACGATGGGATTGGCTGCACACCATGCTGACCTGTCCAAATGAGAATTAAGGTTAATTTAAATTATTTGTCGAGCCCTCCTCCCCATCACTCCCTAGTATATTCATGCCTTCTAAAGTAACTTGATGCTATAATTATCTACTATAATAATAAAAATATTATCTGAATCTATAGCCTGTTTTGCTCTTATCCAGTGATGATGATTATTGTTAATGTTTATCTGTATTCATGTAGCATCATGAACCAGGACCCTACCAGGCTGGATGCTCCACAAGCAGAGACCAAAAAATACAGTCTCTGCCCCAGAGAGCTTACAATCTCAAGATGAGATGGACAAAAGCAGAAGGATAAAGACAAGGAAGTAGACAGAAAAAGACAATACTGGCAGTCTGCTAAGCAATAGATATGAAGAATTTATGAAAAATGAAACTGATATCTTAATAGATGCTTTAAAATAAACTACCTGATGTTTACACGGGACTCAAATAAAAACAAAGCAAGTGCTTTGTGCTCCCTCTTCTGGCTCTGTTGTGTGCAATAGAGTAATAAAGCATGTTCCCTGAAGAGACTTGCTATTCATGTGACCAACACACCAAGCAGGAGAGTAGAGGAAAGAAAATGTAGCTTACTTTGAAAGCATACAAAAAACTTAAACCAAGTATTATTCAGACTGTCTAAATAGGATAAGAAATTGCGCATAATGTTAAATTCATGAATATAATCTTTTGTGTGTTTACTTATCTACTTTTTGCAAACATATAAATAAAACAAAATTTCATTGGAGCTTTGACTTAACAGATTAAAGTCTTTAGTGTATAGCAAATTTATTTTTGAAGGGAAGATGCATAGAAACAGTGTGTAGAAGAGGGCAGCATTTTTCTAAGGTGACTATAATTCTGTTGGATATGTAGTAAAGTGGAGAGTGGTGGGCCTAGATTCTGCCTTTATTGCATTTGAAATCAAACAAAGTACATGTGAACTCACTGTAAAGTTGGGGTAGGTAAGCAAAAATTAAAAGAGGCATCCCTACATTGTGAAAAAGCCAAGAAGTAAAACCCAGAATCCACCAAAATCAGAAGATTTGCCTCGAGTTTTAAATGGGCAGGGAACTGCCCTCGAAGGGGAAGGTGTTTTTCACTGCAGCCTGTGAGAGCAAAGTACTACTGGTAGGCCGAGAAAGCTTCTTGTTACTGAATTAGCTTTCTAAAACTGATGGAGTTTGTTGTGTTAGCATGTGGTTCTGCTACCTCAAACTCTCTCGATCTCTAGAGAAATGCGTGAGTGGTGAGCTGGTGCTGAGCTCTTTTGTGTAATTCACTGCCGTGAGCAAAATTAGTAAGTTTTTCATGTTCTCATTTGATTCCCTAGGGTGTTGTTGCTGACACTTCTCCACAGACAGTAGCATCTTCATCACAGGAAGCCAGTGGTCAACAGCAACAGATGACAGTGGAAACATCCAGTGAACATGCGCCTGCATATTCTTACCAACAGTCTAAGTAAGTAGGCATAGGCTTTGGAGTCAGAAGGGTTTGATTCTTGATTGTAGCAGGCCAGATTTGACTCCCTCTTTCAGAAATATAAATTCTGAATAGCTTCGTTAAGTTCAGATGGATTCTGGATATATAGCAGTGTAATTAGCAAAAGGTTTTGGCTGATGGCCTCAACTTGGCAAAATGTCTTTGAGCTCCTGCCCACAATGATATGCTCTCTAATTGTCTGCTGCTTTTCTGGACCCAGAAGGATCTCAACAACTGCGTTAACAATCATCATGCTGGGCTAAAGCAGCATCTGGCATCAGAGGTTAAAAAGGGCTTAAAGTTTGCAGTGGTGAAAATATTGGCACAGTACACATTGGCACATGTGAAGGTTTCTTTCTGAAAGTGTAGTTAATGGAGCAGTATAAAATACCCCAAGTTGGTATTTGTGGTTGTGCAAAACTGTGCCATGCAGACACGGAGTAGGCAGGACCTGGAAATGGAAGAAGAAGGGATAAGAAAGAGGTGGGTAGAAGCACTGCTCGATCTGTTTCCATTCTTCTGCTCCCTTTGTTTACTTCCCACGGAATACCTTGGAAAGTTCAAAATTTATACACCAAAAGCTGTATTTAGAGCTCCTAAAGAGTCCCTTCATCTTCAGAATAATCTCTTCAAACACAGCTTCTCTTTGCTACAACAAAACTCTTCACAAAGGGAAGGTTACTTAGTGACAGGGTACGCACTGGGACTGATAAACGTTGGACAGATTCTAGGAAGAAGCACAAATCCAGTTCTTCATTAATACATGTATATTGAACACCAGCATCACTGTGAAAAGAACATTACACATGTTTTATCTTGGAGAAGAGAGTAGAGAAATATCCAGACAAGAAATACGATAGATATGTCAGTCAATGCATCATGACTCTATACTTACAGAGGCATCAGATATGAGCTGGTATAGGAAAGATTAGAATTATACCAATTTGTCAATTGCTTTACTTCATTTTTGACCTCTGGAAGTGGAAGATGCATTTGTTTGTCTACCATATGAGTATCAAATGGTTTCAGATTTATGTGGTTTTGACCACCATAAAACAGAAGACCTCACAATTTTTTTGTCATGCCTATATCTCTCTGTACGTACATATTACAAAAACAATCAATCACAGTTGGAGACACAGACTCTGTATGCTTATCCTTTCTAGCTGCCAGTCTCTCCAGCACCTATAAATAAGTGATTGCAGAATATTTACGGAATATAAAATGCAAAGAGAGAAGTAAGTGTCTGTACCATCCTATTGGCTTGTTTTAATGGGTGTGTTCTGTACCATTTGGATCTGACCATTCCTGTGTCTCGGTTCCCTTTCTCTTATATCTCAAAGCAAAAGGATCTAGGTCTAGACATCCTCATAAGGACTTAGGTCTAGAAGCCCTCATAAGGTAGCTGTGAGCTGCAGATTCTGGCATTTTTCCAGCATAGGAGGAAACTACATTGCAATTCTTTATTGAAATGGGTGCTGTGTTTCTTGCTCATGTGGTGAATTCCCTGAAAATTAGATCCCTCATCTTTCCTTGTCAGCTACAGCCTTTTTGCAGTGATGGATATACTTGTAATGGCACTGGCATTTATATTCAGAGGAGTTCCTTTCTTTTTTAATCAGACAGGCAGATCCACTACAGATTTTTTTATTATGCTTATTTCAGTATTTTTTTTTATCTGAAATGGGCCCTCTATTTATATCTGCCGGTTGCAGGCAGAAATGCAATGTGGGAAGCTATAGAAACAAACCAAAATATACACAATCTCTGTCTTTAAAAAATGACTTCTGACAAAATATTCTAGTAACTGTTAATATAAAACCAAGTGAAGTTGTTTTGTAATTAAAATATTATTTTATTACTCTGCTTTTCAAAGGGCACATTTATTAAAAACAAACATCATGCCGGATATGCAACAGCAATTGTCAGCATGAGAAATGAGAAAGTAATTAACATGACTGGACAATGATTTTGTCAGATATAGGCAAAGGAACAGGCAGACTATATAAAATTATTTCATGGGAGCTGATCAGTCAGGAGAAGAGCTACAACTGTATATTTCCTTATATTTATTTTCTTTGCAACAATCACAAAATTGCAGGCAACAAAGAGAGGCAATGTACTAAGAATGAACTGGGTGGTATAAGGACTCTCTACTCTCTTTGTAAGTAAAAATAAACCACAAAACTTAGAATTTAAGTTCCACTTTTTAATCAGCATATGTGTTCTTTTATTTAATATGCTGAATGCTGTACTTGAGGATCTCACCCACAGAGTTCAGAGATGGTAACTTCATGGCAAAAACCTGGCTACCTATTGTGTAGATAAAAACAGCCCTCGATTCTGAGCAGAGGAATCTACTTTATGAGGAAATCACCTTAGTTATTTTAGACCCTACTCCCTTTTTTCCTTGTAAATATTTAATTTTTACATAAAAGCATGAAGACTATGAAGCAGAGATCAATGGATATCCTTGCCCCCAAAAAGTATACTCTCTTATCTCCAAGCAAAACTCTGCTGGACAACATGCTCTGATTTTAAATGTGGAAAGAATTATGTTTTTCTGGAGCCTTTTGTAGGCAAACTCAGTGCCAGGTTAGATTAGAGGGTGTGTGCTGTGACCCTTTGGTGATACTGGACTTTCACACATATGGCAGCCACTTTACCCAGAGAGGCAGTAAAATCTCAGGAGGTGAGCATCCAACTTGAGTATTCCTACCAGAAATTATACATAGAAAATCTGGAGAAAATAGTTAATTGTTGCATTCCACATAAATCTGTTCTTAACATTCCAAATATTAATTTTCAGGTGTCATGCAATGAAAAAACCCTTTGGCAAATTTATTATTTAAAATTGTATTTCTATGTTTACACTCCCAGACAAAAAGTTCGGTGGTAAATGTTAGGTCATCAACATTTTTCATAATTTAACTCCTAATTTTAAATTTTGTTTAAACTAGGCAAGATAAATGCATTAAGGCTTGCAAAAGGAAAGGTGCTGGATTTTCTTGTGTTGAACTTTGGTCAGAAAAGGATTTTTTTTCATGTAAACTTTAAGGACTGTGGGTAAAGCAGCAGCTGACCCTTATGAATAGCCCTAGACACGGAATTTATATTTAGGTTCTGGGTCTCTCTTAAAGATCTCATACAGTCTTGTTAAGGTAAGCTAGAAGTGACGTATCTTTAAGTGACATGAAACATCAAAAACACAAAAAGAGAGGTATCTTCTGTAAGAAAAAGCCTGATAATTTTGCTTATTCCCTGTGCTAAATTTAGGAAGATACGACACTATATGATAAAAAAATAATATTTTTCTAATTAATATTGCCTTGAAGGTTTCTACTACGTTAGCATTTACTGGCTCATTAAGCAGACTGCTCCACAGTCTAATTGCCCTTGCCATCAGAAAATGTGGTGTCTTTTTAGCACATTGGTTATATTCTTTTATTGTAATTTTATCCTACATTTAATTATTAATACCCAAAATAAATAGTGGCACTTATTATTACAAAAATATTCACCCTCTTACTGAAATACCTGTGAAAGATTTACACAGCATTAAGCCATGTATTCATCTCATTTCAGTATAGTTAGACTGCCTATTAAGGCCTAGCATTAAAAGAGTAAATTCATCTGCTTGGGATGTGTTAACGTCCCCAAAGTAGGAGTTCCCTATTTTTGCCTGACTATTTTCAGCTTCGTGGTGGTATCTTATTTAAACAGCTGCAAAGTTAGTTTAGCTTGGATAACTTTTAAAGGGAATTGGGTGGAAAAAAAGGAGAGGAGCCTATTTCAAAGTTGTTTTGACTTAATGACCACTTTAATTCAATTGTTTTTACAGACAATAAACAGGACTGAAGAATGTCGGTCTGAAATCTTTGCCTTGAATGGAGAAACTTCACTGAACAAGAAGTTGGCTTCCAGTTTGCACAGGCGTCAAATGAATGCTTTTTTTTTCTACCTTTCCCAACGAAAACAAAACAGTGTTTTTATGTGCTGTGCAAATGGTTCCGTCATGTAGTCTGACAATTTTATTTTTGCTATTTTTTTTTTCAACTAAAGGAAAAACCCAGAGGAAAAAGGCTGGGTTGACATTTCATCTGGACGAACATTTGAATTCAGAATTTACCTGGAGGTGTAGCTAGAGTTTTTGTTTGTTTTTTTTTTTTAACAGAAAAACTGATGATGTCAAGAGGGAGCAAGTTGCGATGAAAACCAATTGTCTTCCTCAACAATTAAGCTACTCTTTTTCTCTCATTTTCTTTTTCTTCTTGTTTTAAATCTAGAGTATTTTTTTGGTTTTTTTCTTTTTTGTTTTTTTTAAAAGAAATGTTTAGGTAAGGTTTATCTTGAATCTTAATTGCCTTAATTTTAAGGACGTCAAAGGCTCTCAAGGCAAGCTGTCAACGTCTTGTTAGAAAACCCGAGAATGAATTGAAACTGCTCACACCGGTGCTGGTGCAGAAGTTTAATAGACTGAGTTTTTGGGGTGAACAAAAAATAAACTGTACAGTTTAAAAGAAAATGATTTTCTTCTTTTGAAGAAAAGTTGATGATAAAGGAACTGTGGCAACTGAAAGGATTGGAAAAATGCTGGGACTTTTATGAACTTTGTCTTAAGTGTTGACAGAAAAAAAATTCTAGAAGGCTAAAGCATTTTACAGTAAAGTTATTGAATTGAGAAAAAAACTTGCTGCATTACAGAGAATGCAGGGTTTTTTTCTTGCAGAATGCAGATTTTTTTATTTACAAAGCGTGATCGCTAGCAAAAGCATTAGTGCTTTTTATCTGCAGTCTTTTTTATGAGCTTTAAGAAGTTTTTAGTCTGCTTTGCTTGTCACATTGCAAAAACCTAGCTTAAGAGCATTAAAAAAAACTTAAGTAGATAGGAGCTTATGGTCAAAAAAAGTGCAAAAAAAGCAATAGATAGAAGAAATTGTTGACAATTTCTGTAGTCTTTCCTAGTTGTGAACAAATGCAGCCTATGGATGGCCTATTTTATACCAAAGATGAAGTGACACCCTAACGCAGTCCAGAAGATAGAGGTTTTTTTTCTTTTTTTTATCTTTATTTGACCTACATGGCCGGACCAGTTCTTACTTTGTCGTTTGTTTAAACTATCTTCCACTGGTGTTTTACATACTGCATATGTTTATAGTGGAAATTTCAGAATAGTTGGTATTAGAAGTTGTCCTGGTTTTTGATGGTGTGCTTTGAAGAACATCCCAAAGCAAGGGGGATTGGGTTACCAACTAATCTGTCCAGGCGGGCTTTAATTTTGGTGAGTTTTTCTCTTTAATTACCTGATCTTTGGTATTTCTACTGAAACAACAGTCTTCCTTCTGAATTCCAACATACCAATTCATTTCTTCACCTCAGTCTTCATCATCGTCCAGCATGCATAGCCACCTTAATTCTGCATTTATTTCTCAGTGTTGCATTTGAGTTGCCAGGTAGATATAAGAGAAAGCAAACTTGATCTTCGTTCTCATTTTAGTTTTCCCGTACAAGCAGAAATTTAGAAAATTATGTGGTATTGTCATGCTGGCAGGAAGTTAAAAATTATTCTTCTCTGCTATGATTTCTGTTGTCTTAATATGTTGGCTGACAATCACTAATTAGTATGATTAGGCAAAAAAAGAAAAAAAAAAAAGACACTAAATTTAATCCACCAAAACCTGTTTTGGGAATGACAGTTATTTTCCATACAGAAATCTTTATTCTGGCCCTTACTTCTTCCAAACAGACAACTGAAAAAGGTGAGAAGGAAGTCAAAAGAAGATTTTTTTTCCTTAAGGAGGCAGAAGTGAAGCAGCATTTCCGTATATACATACACACACACATATCTGTGTGTGAAAATTAAACCAAACATTTTTAAACTTTCCTCCATCCAGAAGAGAGGGGAAGGCTCATCACATTTATTGTGGTGAATTAGAGACAGGGTATCCATTAAAAATAAGGAAAATGAAAACATATGTATTGGATCAATCTGATTCAGCTGCCCAATCCTAAAAAGAGGTCTGTGTTTCCCTAACCTGACTTTTTTGGGGAAAAGAACACAATTATTTTTTTAAATCGATAAAACAAGATCGTATTTTTTAACATAGTGGGAGGGGGGAGGGGGTTTCCCAAGTAAATGCTGCTAGGTATGCAACATAGAAAAGAGAGAAATGGGAGTTCACACGGTTCTTCACCATAGGAAGAGGGCCTGATTTTCAGAAGTGATAAAACTTCTGCTTTCTCCAGAGTAGTTGTTGATATTCAACACTTCTGAAAACCAGATGATGCCAAAGTAAAAGAACAGCGTCATCCACAACATGTTTTCAATTCAGAAAAAACCCCAAACCTCTCTTTCTGTTTCATGTGCTGTCTCATTACTTGTTGCTTTTTGAGAGGGGCACTTGAATTTTGTCCTTGGATAAAGGTTCCCTCTTTCTTTAGAGGGCATATGAGGGAAAAAAATCGATCTAGCCTTATTTTCTTCCTTTCTACACATACTCTCTTTCTGTCTCTCTCTGAATTATTTGTACAAATGGAGATAACCCCAGGCACAAGTCAGTTAAATATGAAATAAAGACATTTGTTTCTGTATTAGTTTTAATGTGACACACAAAAAGTCTCATTTACTATCAACAATGAGGCTACAAGGTAGCTACCATGTGGCTGATGAATATGCTGAGGTACCTTCTTGTTTCTATTCAGAACTCTGCTGCTTTATTTATACATTCAGAAACATTTTCCTTATTTTTTTCAGCAAATTTAAACAATCTCAGTGTTTTTTTATTAAGCCAGGCAGGCAACACGATATCACAGTGCCTGTCACTTTGAAGTGTTTCAAGTGCTTTCTGTATTAGAATTGTTCCCTTTCTTTTCCATGCTATAATGTTCAATAGTGTTTGAAATCGAAAGAAACAAAGCAAAGAAGTAGAGGAAGAAGAAGAGGAAAGAAAATGGACCCCTTAAATACAATTCATCATCTTACTGATCCCAAAAAAAACAGTGAACTGGTACTTGAAATCTATTAATTGTAAACACTGTGAGCCTTGAGTATAAACAGTCATAGATCGTAAGGTAAGAAAGAAGCTTATTTGGAACTTACAAAATGCTCAGAAAGTGGTAACTCATTTCTAAAAGTTAAAAATGAGATAAAAGTGAACAGTCAAATAGCAACACACTTGCTGCATGGGTATTGTCACTTGGTGGCCTCTGAAATCTTAAACTGGTTTTCTTTATGTTTGTTCGGGCTAATACGATTTTTTCGAAGGTTTATTATTATGCTCTGTTTAGTTTCTGTTTTCCTTTTTTTTTTTTTTTGAAGACCTGAATTTGTAAAGTCAATATCTTTGTCTGTCTTGCCAATTTAGCTTTAAGTATCAGGAGAGTTCCTGAAAGATTGCAGAAACAACTCTAGATGTCTAAGGCAATGGTGCCTGGCCCAGAGGTCTAGAAGTAACATCAAATCCATAAACTGAACTGCGTATGTACTTTCCATCACACCTGAATTCTTGTAAATAATCAAATCTGGATGTTCAGGTTTGGTAATTTTGTTTTTACCTTAAAAGATTAATACAAAAAGGGTGTCAGAAAACTATGAATTATGGCTAGAAAATTCTGAATACCTGGGCTTGTCACTTAACATTGAGGGAAAAAAAAAAGATACAATGGAACTGAAGAGAGTATTATATTTGCAAGTGCTGACCCAAGTGTAGATCAGGGCACTGAAAAAAAATCTCACTGTTCCTGCTGAGGTTGCAGAGGGACTCTTCTTCCTATCTGGCTCTACTGCTGGTTTTGTAAGCACTTTTCACCTGTGACAGTCAGGCCTCAAATTGTGAATGTCCTCTTATTGCCTTCCAGTGAAACAGACTCTTGAAATGTCCTTAGCCTGTGCTTTCTTGTATAGTTCTGTTTACCAAGAGACTGCCTTGGTTGTGTTGGTCAAGAAATCCACCGTAATGCAGAATGAGGCATATTTGAGAGCAATTGCATCACATTGTATCATCTTCTGCTATGGATGCATGCCCAAACATGGAAGATAAAGGCTGGTCATTAGAGAAGTGAGGGCTTAAACTTTCAACGGGGAATTGGGCTGTAGCATTCAAATGGATTTTTACTTGAGTAAAAATCTAATGAAGGGTATTATTTATGTATGTATGTGTACCAAAACTCAGCAAATTTGAGGAAGCCTGCATTGTAATAAAGTTTATTTTTAATATGTCATAGTATTTGGATCTATATTATGTTGTTTATGGTACTGAAGATTGAGACTGATCCTAAGTGTTTAACAAATTGCCATGCTTCATGGTTTTAAGCTTGATGGTGCTCCTCATGCCACTTCATTTTAATGCTGAGGCTGACATGGGCAAAACAGGTTTAGGCAGACTCAACTCCACCTATAGCAAGAGTCATGCTAAAGAGTGATAATGTGCTTAAAGTAATGAATCAATCCATTTTTAGTGATGAGACCAAATGTGGTAGTTGAAGATAGTAATGTTTGATACACGCATGGTCAACATTTCCTTTCAAAATTTTATTTAACATGAAATTGGTCTGGATATAAAAGAAGTGTCCTAGGGTAAGGGATTTTCCTGGTCTTTCTCGGTAGCCCACGTGAACCAAGAAAACAGTCACGGTGTGATGGAAATGCAAAACAGAAAACAACAAAACTGCTGACATTTGGTGCATTAATCTTTTCTGTTTAATGACAATTGACTCTAGTAACGAGGATTCCTTTCATTTCTAATATGCATACACACAGTCATGCACGCACACTTTCTCAGAAGGAGGGCTGAGTGAGCAGCAGACTTCTCCTCCCCTTCAGTGGAGCAGATTTCTAGAATCTCAGCAAGCAGCAAAGATGCAGTGTAAGGAGAGTTATTTTCCTCTCAAAAAAAGCACCAACTTTTTCTATATTGCTCCTGTCACCCAAATAGGCTAGAGCGCTGTATGTACCCCAGAGATTTATTCACCTTTGTGCCTCAAAGCAGGCAGAAGAGACCCTTTCTTCTCCCCTTTATTAACATGCTCTTTGTTAAAATGGAACAGAAAATCATGAGAGTAAAGCTGTAAAAGAAATGAATCCCAGCGCTGGTTCAGATTTTCATGATAAGAAAAAATTCTTGTGTTTATTGAAGTTGTTCAGTTCAACTGTTAATTCCCCAACAGTGACAGCTGAGTTCTTTCACCTTAATAAAAATATGTAATGAAGTGGAAAATGTCAGCCTTTGACAGGTTCACAAATCCATTTTTCCTTGTAGGTCCAAAGCCTGCAAAGTGTAAGCACCTTCCAAGATCTGGATCTCTTGTCCTTAAGAGAGTATCTGCCCAACATTAATTTTCTGCCTTTAAGTGTCTTTCTCTTGGATAATAATTTTATGAATTTGGTGAAATTTACAGTCAGTTATATTTTTAAAAGCCCAAAAATACAGCCTAAAGAAGAGAACATGATGTTTATGTAACTGAAGTATTATTAAATATGATGTATTCCAGAGTGGAAGAAAATTCTACTATCTTTTTGAGGCAAAACAATTTTATGTAAAACCAGGAAGTGTACAGAATAAATTTAGGAATTTTTAATTATTTTCCTTTTTAAAGGAGAATGAACAGATTCTATCTGTAAGAAAAATCAAAGCAGCTTTGAAAGCAGATGAACTTCCTAACAAGAAAACATGCATCACAAAAATGGGTCAGAGGTTCTTTACAGCCCTTTAGACTTCACTGCAGCCAAAATGTAGAATACAGAACCTCTGTGATACATTAAATTATGAATCTTATTTATATGGGCATCTGTGTGCTGATGTCTCAGAATGTCTCTGAAAGATCTGTACTGCTATGATTTTTTTTTTATGTTTTCCATTTGTAACACAATCCTAAATAGCTGCCATTTTCCCACTCCTGGGGCTTTCTGTAGATCAGTGGATGTTAGGTTTAAACTTCTGTTTTCTTTGATGAAGCTTTCAATAAAAAAATAAAGAAAGAAAAGAGCTGGGTGACTCTGTGTTCTTGTGGCACCTTTCTGCAGAGGCTTCCCAAGGCTGTGACTCTTGCGCTGAGCACAGAGGGAGCAGGAAGGCTTGGCAGCAAAATCTGCCTCCTCCGCATCTTCACCAAATGGAAGGAAGGAATCAGAGAGACAGGACAGCTCTGCTGCCCTGCCAGCAGCACAGCCACCCACGTGCTAGGAGGTGAAATACAGGAGGAAGCGTTTCTCACACCAAGACCGAATGTATAACGCTGATGGTATCTGCTGTCCAGGCTCTCAGCTGTGCACCTGCTAGAAGAACATTGCCTCTGTTCCTGAGGTTTATTTTAAAGAGTGACTTCAGGGCATAAACTGTCACATGGAAGACAGAAAATCTTTATTTGTGGAATAAGTACAGCCTAAGCAGTGGTAGAGCAAGCCATACTTCATCTTGAAAGGAAACTGGAAAGTAAATTGCCTCCTCAGCCATATCTCACAGGGAACAAGAAAGGTATTTGGTGCATTCCTCATGGCTGCTTCACTCAGCAGCTCTATTGTTGCCATGTGCATTTCTTCCCACCAGGCAGTTTCTGTGGCAAAGGTGAGGATGGGGTGGAAGGGTCCAGCTCCAGTCTCCTCCCCAGCCAAGTGGCTTTGTTCACATGTTGGGAATCACTGAGTGCTGCTTTTTACCTACCAGGAATGTGCCTGTCTCCCTCAGCCCTGTACATGTTTTTTGGGATTGCCTGTGCACTTTCCTTTCACTTCTTTTTGCCCAATGAAATACACATCAATGAGCTTCTAATTCCTTTCAGCTTAATCAGGAGAGAGCAAAGAAATCCTTAGAAGATGGAGGAGTGAGATGAGGAAGCAGGTGAGAGGTTTTTTTTCAAGTGCACCTGTGCTGAAATGTGCGTTGCTGCTGGCCATGACGATGGTGAGAAATGGAGGAAAGCAGGAGGCTGAAGTTCCAGCCTGTCTGCAGCTCTGAGTGGTGGCTGAGGAGGCTGGAGAGATCAGCAGAAAATGGGACACTGTGTTCCAGTAACACAAATGGTGCAAAGGTGGTTTATATCTGATGTTCTGGTGCCAGGTTCATCTTTGTCACTGCCAGGACTGCGCCATTTCCAAGATCATTCTACTTCAAGCTCTACTAACAAGGAAATTGCTAACAACTGTGGTGTTAGTGGTTTTGGTTTCACTGTCTGTCAGTTGTCTCTCTGCGTGCATATGGAAACAGTCTAAGGGGGGTTTGCATCAGCTTCCACACAAGTTCAGGTAAGAAGGTTTTATCTTCTCATCATCTTGGTCCCACTGTCAGTGTCCAAAAATAAAACATAAATTGGCAAATTATATCATTGTATCAGTCTTAGCCTTAGAATTAAAATAACAAGGACAAATAGGGCTTCGTAATGTGTGATGTGTGTTGGTTCCAGAGGGCAAAAGCCATGTTTATCTGGAGTCTGCATCTGGAATGGATGTCCATGACTTCCGAGTGGAAAAAAATGTGTCCTTTGATTGTCACTCCTTGAGATTTCAAGTAGAGGGGAAGAGAGAAAACAAATCAATAGCTGGTGTAGCATAAATTTAGGACAATTCCATACTTAGCAGGTTTAAATAAATTTTAATTTTATTTTTTTGGATTACCAGAGATTGCACATTAAGAGCAAGGTCTCAGTGTGCCAATCATGATCAGCAACCACAGAAGCAGAGGATCAGGCCCAGACAGGACTGCAGCAGAAGCTACTGAGAGCAGCAAGCAAGCCAAGGGTCAAACCTAAGTGTCCACCTGACTGTTGGTAAACTTGCTGTAGCCTTTGTCTGTGCCTCAGCTCCTTGCCCCATTCGTGTCAATCTGATCTTCCACAGAGCACTCTACACTGGGCAAAAGCCTCCATTTGGTTTAGGTGAGCACGAGCCACGGTGCTAATTAATGGCTAACAGAAGTGGTGCTGGGGCTGCGTGCAACAGGGGAAGATTTGTGCCAGGCAGATAACAAGCCTGCCTGGAGGGGAACGTGCTCCCTGGCACATCCAGACAGGAGGCTGCAGCTGCCCACTGCTGCACGCAAGGCAGGCACAGGCAGCGGTGTAGATGGGAGACAGGCAGGAGACAGCACATCCCTCCACTTAAGCCCTCCCAGAGCCTGTCAGTTCGGAGAGCACATGCACGGTCATCAAGGTTTGTTTACCAATGTTACCATGTTCCACTTCCTTCCTTTTCAGAATTTATATGTACAGACCTCTGCCAAAGGAGTGCTCACTTTTAGCAGATGCTTTGCACTGGTACCTCACTGAACTTAATTGAAGCAGCGTAAATGGTAACTAAATAATCTACTGGATATGTGCACTGCTTTAAATGGAGGAGTTGAAAGTTGATGCAGTTAAAATCATGCAGCTGTTTTTAAAAGTCGAATGGGCTTGTGTTTATTGTGTGACTAGCTGAGGCCCTGGGTTCTGCTGCATGGAAATGCTGCTGAAAAATAGAACTGTGTGAGAAGAAAATAGAAACCATGATTTACACCTATTATTTGATTTATTTCGCCATCTTTTACCAGTCAGTACATTCTCTGCCTTGTGTGGAATTCAGCCATTGACACACAGCCAACTGAAAATTGTGTAAGCTCCTTGAACATAATTCCTGTGGGATCAAGTCCCGTGTTTTTCACTCAGAAATAATTTCCTCCTTATTAGCAGTTGTGCTACATCACACGGCAGCTGACTAGGATGCTCTCTTCCTCAGGTAGAGCAACTTCTGCCTGGTGTTAATCTTGTGTGGAATACTCTGTAGTGGAGCCCAGGCTCCTCTGAGCTTTGCACACATCATCTTGTTATTTTCTAGTTAATCTTGGTGACATGCAAAGTTGCTCTGCCACCACTGAATCTCTTTTTAATACAGAGGAGGGGGCAGAAGTAGGGAAGTAGACACATCTCCTCAGCTGATACCGAGACACAGAAGTCCTTAGCTGAAACACACTGCACAGCAAGCTGAGTAAGCCACCAGGAGAAGCGGGGAGCTGACCCGGTGCTGCCTTTCTCCATTTGTGCTGCAAGTTCCAGGTTGTCTCCTTAGCAAGCACTCTGACAGCCTGGCTTTCTTGCTCTAGAGGTGAGTCTTTGAGAGGCCCAGAAAGTTACCACTTAAAAAATAATCAGTTTGGCAGTGTTTCTTCCCTGTTTCTCAGTTCTGACCCTTCAGTATTATGTCCCATCCATGCTTCCAAATGAGCAAGTAAATATTTATTACAGTAACACACAATGGCCTCAGTCTCCACCAGGTGCCATGCAAACAGAAAAAAAAGATATGTTCAGCTAGGCTTATGAGGGAAGGAAAAATGATCTGCTTAATCCATTCAGTGATTCAGATTTCTGCTAGACCCTCTGACGCACCTGAGTTCAGTGGGATTTGGTGTTTCTGGTTACTTTTCTCAGCAACAGCTGGCTATAACACAGAGTTCAAGGACTGCTTTCCAAAATCTGTTTCCCTTTTCACGTACTGATTGTGCTGTGAGGGCTTTGGGATGCAAACAGCTGTTTGCAGATGCTGATTGTTGGAGAATATCCAATTTTTTTTTTTCCAGAAGAAAAAAATATTCAAAAGAAACATCTACTGCTTCTTAGAAAAATGTAGTTACCCAGTAGTTTCAATCAGTGGAAGTGCTGCCACCAACATCATCTTGAGGTGTATGATTCACCCCTGTGCAGACCTGTATGGCGAGGATGAAATATTTCGTCAATCCGAAAAGGCTTGCGTTGGGGGCCAGACTGACCTTTACAAGGTACTAAAGCTTTGAGCGTGCTCTGAGTAGTGATGAGTGTTGTCTGTAGCAATGACTGAGACAGGATGCTCACAGCAGGGTTGTTTCTACTACACAGGGGAACTGAATTGTCTTTGTAGAAGAACACCTCACCTGAACATAACTTTAATGTCTTGTGCAGTGAGCTGGCCATAAAATAGTCCCTTCTTTTGTCTTTTGCACTAGGAATGGGGCTTGCGTTAGAAGTGTTTTCTGCAAATGACACTTTCTCCTTGCTTTCCCTTTGAAAATGACCCTTTCCATGCTCACTGCATGCTGGAAACAGTGTCTGTACGTCTAGTGAGGACTCTGACCCTGCACAGAGGCACAAGAGGCCCCTGGACAAAGAAGGTTTTCTTCCACATCAAGGGTTTTTCTGGACTGCAGCAATAGTCCTTCCATTTGCCAGTGTGAAATATGCCTGTGTGAAATATGTTTATTACTGTAATATATTTCAGCTCTTGCAGCCAGCTCCTCTTGACAGGAAGTCCTGAGAACAAGTCCTTCGTGTCTCCTCTCCACAAAAAAATAAAAAAAAAGGTGTCAGAAACTTCCTCCAGCTGTGGAGACCCAGGATCAGGGAATTACAAAAGCAAAAGCCTCTGCTCTTTGGCTAAATTATAGATGATTTTATTAGAACTGCCTTCTCCTCTCAATCCACTTCAAGCTCATTTATCTCTCCCTTCCCTATGACACATCCTGTCTGACATGAAGAACGTAAGTTTCTGAGGTGATTTCTATTGCCTGCCTACACAGCACCGAAAAGAAACCTTCAAAAAGTATAGTTTCAACAAGCTATAACCACACTGGATTCTC
The DNA here is from genome assembly GCA_013397845.1 of Melanocharis versteri. Taxonomy (NCBI): domain Eukaryota; kingdom Metazoa; phylum Chordata; class Aves; order Passeriformes; family Melanocharitidae; genus Melanocharis; species Melanocharis versteri. Next base: position 1,026,463 of record VZTG01004087.1, read on the forward strand.
TGCTGGGAAGTCTTTGGTTATTTTTTTCCCAAAGCATATAATTTTTTATTAGGCTTGGAAAGAATTCTCATTAAAAAGTAGGGACTTGAGCATCCAAGCTCACTGTGGTAATGTGGACTGTTTACCTGAGAGAAGCAGTTTGTCTGTTGAGTAGGAGTATTAAATGTTGTAGACAATTGGACAAAAATTGGGCAAAACTAAACAAACTTCCCAAGGAGAAGAGGTAGGAAAGAATCTTCTCTAACTTGGAAGGGGCTTTGCAGGCTAGTGAGGCTCTACCCTATTTTGCCTCTCCTTTGGAGGCTGCTACAAAGGTTTAGGTAAGTGACCATGAGCTGCCCTGGTGAGTGAATTAACAAATAATTCTGATTAATTCTGTGCACAGATTAAAGGGAAAGAACTGAAGCAGCATGGATGGCTGAGGTGCATGGGGGCTGTGAGGGAATAAGGAAACTTGAATGTCAAATAGCAAGACATCAGCATCTGGCCCAGAAAATTGTCTCCTCCTCACTGTGGCACAAGCAAGCTTTCACTTTATCAGTAACAAGGACTCAGAAACACAGGATGAAAAATTTTATAGCAGGATTACATTTTTCAGTAGGGATATCTACAATCATCCAAAATAAATTATTTACCAAAAAAAAAAAAAAAGATAGGCTCAGTCAGTTTCCTTCTTCAGCTACTTGTTGCCTGCCCCCAACCCCAGCACACACAGCCAGACATTTAATCAGCACAGCTACACCTGTCAACAGACCTTAGCAGAAGTGCAGTGAGAGACACCGAGTATTTCAGACTTGTTTCAAAAAGAGTTACAGAAGATTCACACTTGCGTGATAAGTTTGTTTGCAGATTAAGGTGCTGACCAGCGTCAAGAAACATGTCTGCTTTCCATCCTTTGCGAGGTTCTGCTTTACTCTGCCCCTTTATAAAATGCCATTTAAGAAAGGCATTGTGCTGTGAATATGAATGTATGTTTATATGTGTATAAACAGAACCAGGATAGTTTTAGGCAATAGGAACTCTATCTACTCAGTCTTCTTTAACCCATAACCCATCCTCAGAACTCAAATGAAAGAGCAAGCTGCAGAGCTGACAAGCAGTTTCTTTCTTCCTGCAGCAGTTTGAGTAATAAAAACTGCTCGGTAGCAAGGCACACGTGCAAAACGTGCCTGTCCATTTGATCCACACCACGGCATGCCAGTGCCAACTTGGGCTTTTGCCACCCTCGCTTGTAATGGCTGCAGATGTCATTTGGTGCAACAGACACAGCAGAGATGTAGTCTGTAGAGAATAAAAAGCATGGAAGTCCGCTTTTTTAGACAGAAAAAATGATCTCTGTGCAGAGGTGAGAGAAAGACCTAAGCAGGGGTATCTTTTCACCATAATGAGCAATAAAATCCCTTCTCAGTCGTTTCCCATATCTTTACTTAAGAAGCCTCCAATCCTCCTTTTCTTGCAATAGAATTCATTACTGCTTCTGTCTGCACGGTAGCTCCCTGCAGCAGTGTCTCCACATCCCACCCAATGCAAATCTATTCAAAATATTTGGTGTTCCTGTAAGTACTGAGCGATCAGAATGCAGAATGCCAGTAACAGCTGAGTGTGTGCTCGTGGAGCTTGGTCCAACACGGCACGATTCCACCATGGCAGCTGGCTGCTCCAGTAAAACTCTCGGGGGCCTCATGAAATTACTGACATGAAAGCAGCATTTGGAGCAAGAAACGGAACTCATTTTTCAAGTGACATTAAAGAGGAAATCATTTTAGTGTCAGTTGATACTGCCCAGACACATTTTCAGTAATTAAGGCTCAGAAAAAGCAGTGGAAATACCTATGAGGTGTGCTAAGAATGAAGCCAGAAGCAACGTGTGAGAGGTGCCAACTGAAGGAGTCCCTGCGCTGAACGTGACATGAAATGGGAAACCTTATGGAATACAACCACAGAGAGAACAAGAGCAGCCCACAAGAATCAAGCATGGAAGGAGCCCAAATTGTGCCTTTGAGTACAGTATGAGGACACAGGAAAGGCAGAGGTGATTTCAGAAGTGTGATGGACCTGGTCATGTAAGGTCTTCTTGTGACATTGAGGTAGGAGGAAAAACCGATCCTGTCTATGCCCTCTTGCCTCAGCTTTGAAACACATCTGAACCCATTCCTTCCCTACATGTTGCCAATGCAACATCCATATGTCACTTGGTTTCTTATTTTTGTACTCTTTCATGATGCTAGATTTCACTTCTACATCCAATTTCAAACTTCGGATGTTTTTCCAATAGTTCGGGTCTTACTTTTTTCCATATTATATTTCTTAAAATCACAACCACTTCGGAGACACATTCCATTATGCACAAAAATAGGTGATATTCCTACCATTTTACAACCAAAAACCACTGAAAGTGAACTTGACCCACAGGATGACAATACTTTCTTTTAATATGGAACCCACAATTCCCTGATGGATTTTTCTGCTGTATCTCTCTGATAGTTCTTGAGGCCCCAGGTGAAATTACTTTGGCTTCCCTTTGTTTGCCCTAGGCAGAGGTGGATATCTAAACAGGGCAGATACTACCAAATCCCAGGGTGTGGATTTTTTGGCTGTTGATTACCTAAATAATTTGCAGATTACCAGACACTATCAGCCCCCACTTTCCACACTCCAAGTTTGTGTCACTACCTATGCAGAGAGTTTATTGTTGAGTGAGGATGTGCAGCAGCACCCCAGAGGAAAGAGCACCTTGAAACCACAGGGGATAATGCTCCTTTTTGAACCTGCAAAGAAATCACAGGGGCTGAAAAGGGGGTCTCTTTCCTGCTCCTCAAAATTGTGACACCATGCCATTTACTGTCAGTTTCTTCAGTCAGACATCAGTTTGGGTGTGTGTTTGTGAACAAATTGTCTTCAAATGACTTTTTCAAGGTTTTATGAGGAGATGAATCAGCTCCCTCGTTAAATTCAAATTCTTTTTTATGTTCTGGTTTTCTTATATTCACTAAGAGCCCAGTCCCCCTCCCATCTCAGAGAAAAGACAACATTCCAAGAACTACAAAGGGAGCATATCATGTTCACAATTTGATTATGTGTTTGTTTATCTGTTAAGATTTGCTTTTTATAAATCTTTGCTATTTTCCTGCTGTAACTCTTTATTGCAGAACACACTGCTCTCTTATTTATTCTTGACAAATTCTGTATAAATTTAAGGTTCTGCATCAATAATAAGAGTCATTGATCATAGTAACAATACACATCACAGGGTCTTCCAGGCATTCACCACTGAACCTGCTGAACTGTCCTACAAATGAAACCCTCCCCTTCTCAGTAATTATTTCTGAACTTAAACAGAAACCAAGGAATTTTGTAAGAAAAACTGGGAGAAGAAAAGATAATTTTCTCCCAATGGATTTGTTGAATGATGGGGGTGGGTAAGAATCTCAGTTGCAGGAAGGCAGAAATGGGGGTTTATAGTTATTGGGAAATGTTTTCATTTCTGTAGTAAATGGAAGGTTTTTTTTTTTTCAACAACTCATAGTCAAAACTTAAGGACAAATATTTTGTTAAAAAATTTTGTGAAAATTGTTCCCCAAAATAGCCATTTCTTTTGTTTAGTTTCCATTCTTTCAACAACTACATTAGCCAATAAGTACAACTTCTCTATATTCATTGTTAATTTACATACAGGAAAGAAATAGCAGGAGGAAAGTAATCTAACAGATTAGAGCAATGGACAGTAAATCCAATTCTATACCAAGTAAAGTCAATACAAATTATTCTGCCGAGTTCACTGGATACAAGAAGCAGCCTGTGATTCAGACATCATAATGTAAGCAGTGAGAAACAAAAGAACACAAGAGCAAAAAGCAAGAATTGCAGAAATAAGGCAATGGCTGAAACAGAAGTCATATGTTTTAACTCTTCTTTTTTGAGTGAGGTTTAAGAACACATTTTGACAATGCTGAGTTTTGAAGGTCAAGGAATATATTTCATTTGGCAGCTATAAAGATGGTTCAACCACAACTCAAGTTCTGAAATCTTATCCAAGATTTTTCTCCCTCTTTATCAAGAAAGACTGCCAATGGATTAGGATGTTATCTCAGCAGGGATGGGATTTTTATTTAGTCATATCACCTCTCTTCCCCTCTGCATTTCCATCTACTTTTTTGAGAGGGTTTGATAGCTGTCAGAGAGGTGGATGGAGCCTTAAGAGAGCCTGAGAACTAAGTGGAGAAGTGATATACAACCACTGAATGGGCAAAGGATAAAGGGAGCCTGGGGAAAGAAAATGAAGGAAGATGTGTAGGTGGCACATTTGCCTCAGCTGCAGAAACTAATTACAGCTGGCATATAGATATGTATTTGTGGTTCCTCAGCTATGGACTTAAAGTCTCTGCTTTCCAGAGTATTTTCTTTATGAGACACAGAACATTTTAGAAACTTTCCAGCCTTATAAGAAACAACCTTGGTCATTATTTAATTAACTGACTCATTTCAGGATCTTAATCTGAAAAAAAGGAAAGCTGATATTTGTCAGCTACCTTTTATTATTTAAAGCTACCTTTAAAAGAATATGAACATGATGTAATATCACAACCCTTACTTTTGAAAATTTCAACTGTTTTTTTGTTTCTCTACAAAACTCTTTTTGCTGCATGTATTTCTGCCATGGAAGCCTTAACAATGTTATGTGTATCCCTAGTCTCCAGTGTAATTGTGAAAACACAGTTAGAAGTGTATCGTAACTCTGTATAAAAGAACATTCCCAAATTACCAAATTTTGCATAACCTAGTGAAGAATTAGACCTTACTCATATTGGGCAGACTCCCTCAGGCCTTGATCTGTTCTGATGTGAGTGCTGTACTTGAAGATAAAAGATTTCTCTAAAAAAGTAACCAGTCCATTTTTTTTCCTTCAAAACTAGAAGAGAATTTTGAGAAAACCAACCCAGATCCTTCATATAAAACATGACTGCCTTCCTTTGCCTACATGGCAAACATTACTCCAAGAAATCTTTAAAACAAATGATTGCTTTTATTGTCTAGAACTTGTGGTATGCATTTTTATGCCAAGAACTGCATCTCCTGAAAGAAATGGAGACAACTCATGCCAGGTAAAGTTGAAAGGGCATCAGGGGAAAAAAAAAAAAAAAAAGAAGCTTGTATTCCTGTAAATATTACCTCACTGTTAAAGGTTCTCTATGAGATGCAGATGTCGAAGACATTGAAGAGATTTGCTTTTCCATTAAGTCTGCAAGACTCCAACCCTTCTAACTCAGACAGAATCGGGAGAGGAGACAGTTAGAAATGTCAGGGAGAATTTCTATTTTTCCATTACCCATTCAAGCTTTTTGTGGTTTTAAATGCTCGTCTATGGCTGCTGATCCATATCAATGAGTGTGACAGTCTGAGACAGTCAAGGTAAGACGCTTCGGGTGTTGAGACAGACTGGAACTGATTGTGTTTTGATGAACGCTCTGGCTTCCATTAATCATATGATCAGACCTTCCTTCTTCTGGGGTTTCGTTCCTTCCTGCCTTATTCTACGGCTACTCGCACGTTTATTTTTTTGGCGGTAGGGCCGCTGCTGACTTCTTTCCACCAGATGGCACCACAGACTGTGAGCCATAGCCACGATCTATACGTGTGCGTGTATACATGTTTGTATAAATGTATGTGCTATGAACCTAGCCACAGACATGTATTTGTTGGTGAAAACAGATGAGTGCTAGACACCTACAAACCTCATTTTCCTTGCCTCTTATCCTACCACACAAGGCAGAAGGAGGAGCAAGACCAACCAACACCTTGCATTGAGACCACGCTAAAAATAATGCTTCTGTATTTGACACTCTCAGGGTACAGGCACTCCATACTATTTAAAATAAAAATTATTAAAGAGGCAGTGCATTTTATGAATTTTACTTTCTAGCCCAATTTAAAGTAACCATTTTCCTCTAAACTGCAATACCTACTGCATGGTCATTCTCATATACAGTTCAGTTGTTGAAGGATTATTTTATGAATCCAAATCTGAAATCTTTTCAATCCAACTGTTCCACATCCCAATATGGGCTGCCTACCCAGTGATTCTGCAGAAGTGGGAAGGGAACACTTTTCTATCTCAACTGGTTACCCACCTTATCTTAGTTTGACTCTTCAGTAGTTTCATCTAACACATTCCTTGTAAGAATACTGTAGAGATCTGAAAGATGAGCAGAAGTTGATAATGGACACAGAAAAACTGTTTTAGAAGAAACTGGCAAATAATACTCATAAAATTTTCCTTATCTAGCGGGTTAGTGTTTAAAACACAGTTGGAAAATTTGATTGTTAATTAGTATTCCCATTTTTTTCTTAATTAATTCTCAGTTGTTTCAGTTTGCTTTAGAAATAAAACCTCTCCTTGATCTGAAAAGTCTTCAATGGGGATTTTCAGCTGACTACTTAATATCTGAGGTCTTGCCTTCATAGAGATGAGAGATAATGGTAATGTTTTTGAGGACAATGGTATTTAATTGTTACTGTAAAGTCCTTGCTGAAAAGGTGGTGTTACATGCTGCAGTGCAGATTAAAGATATATGACCATTGTTTGCAAACTTTTTATCAGATGCATAAAGGTTTTTGGTCTGTGATTCATTTCCAAGTTGTTTTAATTTCTGACATTTCCATAATCCTGATGGCTTTCCCTCCGTGGTTTTTAAGAGCTATCTTAGTTTGTGCTATTATCTTTACTTTGTGGCAATTCTCATAATCTATCACAACAGTAAAAGACACAAGAGAAATGATACCATCTTAGTGTATATGGAAGAAAAAAAGTTTGTTGCATTCTTTCTCCATCTCTCCGTGTCCAGCTGCTCCTTCCCTCCCTCCTGATTAGGTGTCACAAGGGTGAAACTGCCCACTTCTCACCCTATGCCTTTAAGGCATTGATTTCCAGCCCTTTCTGAAATGGGCTGGTACCTGCTACCTCCCATTCCTGCAGAAAACATTCTCAGCCTGTCTTAGCCTCCAGTCTTAGCTGGGAGCCTAAGCAATCCTGAACATATTGAAAACCTGCGTGGGAACCACCACAGAAAAAAATGCATCGCTGATTTGTGATGGGTGCCCAGGACCCAGCAGCAAAGAAAAGGAATAGTGACTGACTGACAAACTCATCGTGCCAAAAAGCAAGCTGAGAGCCTCCACTTAGGTACCCTCTCTGGTAGTCCAGAGACAGGGAGAAGTATCAGAATTCCTAGGATCATTAACCTGGATGAGGCTTTTATGTGACAGGAAAGCTGCTCTGCATTCAGAAGGCTGCAGTTTTGTCTCACAGCACACCAGTGCCCTTGCTCCACATGGTGTCCTGCAAAACAGGTTCTGTGTGTGAGACCCTGAGCTTTGTACCCACACCGCAGATGTTAAGCTCCAGGCTGAGCCTGCCTCGCATGACAGGCGTGCTATATAAGCTGCAGCATGCGTGGGAGACAATAAATCATGCTCTTTGGAAATCCTGCAGTGATGAATGACCAGGGAAGATAGATAGCTGGCCAGGGAAGACAGATAGTTGACTAGGGAGACATGTAGAAATAGGTCTTAGCTTCGCGTGATGGATAGAAATAGACTGAGATGCTTGTTAATTGTTTTCTTCAGTCGTGAATGTCATTTCTTAAAAGCATACTGTAAAGTACCTTTTACTGCCTCATCCTTTAGATCTCTTCTATTTCCCCTACTTCACTCCTCATAAATGCATTGGCTTGTGGGCTTGATGGTACTTAATTTATACATTTTTTCTTAATTTGATGAACTGTAAGTGCTCTTTTAGCCTACTGTGAGCATTCAATAATCCGAAGTGGCTGTGAAGTATATAAGTCCTGTTACTGCTTTATAGTGCCTGATTAAAACAGAAATAATGTTTTATAAAATCCCACTCAAACATCTTTATCCATCATAACTCAGGGGTAGAAAACTGCCTTGGCTTGCTGATCTATTTTTCCCCCCCTCATTATCAGTCTACATTAGTAATTGCAAAGAAGTTAAAGCAGTAGCCTCCTCATGGTTCTCTGGGTGTTTTCTATTAATAAGCAATTTTACATTTCATTTTAGTGGTAATGTCCCCATCCCTTCACCTGTGTCTGGCTAGTCCAGAGCTGTCTCACACTACCTTTAGGGAAAGGTTCCTCAGTTTCCCCATGTAGAGAAATGGCAATAAAAGTCTTTGCTCCGCACTTCAGCCCCTGTTTGAAAGCATAATTTATTGTGTTTGAAAAGAATCTGGGACCTTCAGAAACTTTTTTTTTTAAGTATACAGCACAGATTATTTTCTAGATTTGTCTGTATGAACTGTAAGTGACAATATTTTTTCTACCCTCTCCTCTTTAGTCTCTCCCCCACCAAGCCCAGATGCAGAAGTAGGCGTGGTTAGACTTGTGACAGCCCAGACCTGACTCTGGCAAAAAAATAGTCACACTTGCAAACTATTGAGCCAAGCATTATAATCCCATCCTTTATACTATAAATCAGGAAGGAATTCTATGTGCATGACCTGCAAGGACATTTTTCTTATATAAAGCCTCCCTTCTCCTCCTTCTCTTTCCCCTCTCTATGCTTTTTTTTTTTTTCATTTTCGCCTTTCACATGGTCCTTAATATCAGGATGCTCTAACCTACTTTTATTGAGAGGTTAAATGGAGCCAGAAAGCTCCAGAAAAATGTTCTGTCTCATCGACCTCCCCTCCAGGCTGCGTTCCGTAATTTCTCCCGCTGTGCTGAATTGCTGCTCCTCTCTGTGTGTGAAATAAGCAGTCGCTTCCTGAGAAGGAGACACGCTGCCTTCTGAAGTGCCCATTCAGCACCGCAGAGGACAAACTGTCTGGCAACAGGGGTGTGATTCAAGGGCTGCAGTACACGGAAAAGAACAAAAGGAAGGAGGTGCTGGAAAAGAGGATGGGGAGGTAAACAGAAGAAAGGTGGGTGAGCCCTAGGTTAGGGAACAAAAGGCTAGAGAGCCATGAATATTAAAATTGTTGGTATAGTGATGAAACACCCAAAACAAAGCAGGTTTTTTCAGACAGATAGAACATGCCACATGGGCTCACTCATGCCAGGCAGCACTCTGCTGTGAAAATAGGTCCCCTCAAAACTGTAGTACATCGCACTGGCACGTATATTTTAAGTGAAGATTGAGTCTATTGCATGATAAAATACCTGAAATGAAGCGCCAAAAAAACAGGAAGTTTGACTTTCCTCCTCCCTGCCCCCACCAATGTATTGCATATCTGAAGCTTTTCCCCAATAAAATCTTTTGATTTATTTTCATTTTATATAATATTAAAACACATTAACATTAAGACATACTCCTATTTTAAAATATAAATTCCAAGTTTTCCTGGCCATTAAGATTAATGCCTAATACCCCTAAAACCAACTCATCTTTCTGGCTCTGCTAAGTCCCATCAGGAGAATATTTTTGAGAGTCAGATTGTATCGATCCCGCAGCTGGGCGTGTACGAGGGGACTGAGGTTCGGCAGGCTGCAGGAGCTTTGCATAGAATGTGGGACAGAAAGTCTGGAGAGACTGGAGGAAAGGTTTGATGCTATTACAAGTAATTTTTTTCACATCAGAGTGACTGAAGTGCACGTGTCTGAGTGCAAGGGCCAGCACAGGCAGCCCATGTCGCCCACAATCATGTGTCCAGTTAGCTGCTGCAGTTGAGAGTAGCACCCTGAGTGACTGTCGCTGTTTGCGGCAGTAAGGAGTTATGAACTACGCCAAGCAGTGTAGAAAGCAGAAGTGTGACAGATTTTATTTTGATTCTAACTTTTATACAGAGATATCTACATAATAGTGATTGGACAGTGTCGTCCCACCCCCCAGGGTGATTGGCTGAAGCCTTACAGCTCCAGTTAGCAAAACATAAGATTAGAAAGAGAGTAAAAATGTTTCAGTTTATCTTTGTTTTTCCTACACGGTTCGTGAGAAGGAGAAAATTCTTAGGACTGCACGTCCACAAGTGACCATGGTTGGATGTACACAGGTACATCCCTTTTCCATCATCGCTTCAGAAGCCTTGGCCTTTCTGACACAAATACCATTGTCTTCTCTCCTCACCACGGTTAGTGAGCTTGGGCAGGACCAGCTTTGTCTCTGCTACTTCTACATTCATCTGCAGCTCCTCTGTCTCTGATCCCAAGGTAGACATTTTCTCGAGATAATCAGTCTCAAGTAGGAAACTGCTTTAAAAATGGAGATTTTATGACGCAATTTGGGACTTTTTTTTTTTTTTTTCAATTCAGTGGTGAAAAAAACCCCCATGGTCCTGTCTCTTCTGCATCCTTTGCAATTGTGCCATTTGCAATAACCTAAGTAAAGGAAAGCTGTGTGTTTAGGAAGCAAGATTAGTCTATGAAAAAAGCCACCTATCAATTATGAAAAAAATGCCCGCTGCAATACCAGAAGCACAACAACATTTACCTGGCTTTGGGATTTACTACCAAAACTAACCCCTGAATGCCCTGCAAGCTATGCTATGCTGTGCGCAGGGAGGTGAGAAAGGGCACACACCTCCACCCTTCAGGGCCCTGCAGAAAGGGGCAGCCATCCCATGCTATCACTTCTGGTGACCTCTCACTGGAAGCAGATAATCACCAGAGCTAGACTGGGTTTCACCTGGGTTTTGGGGAGTAGTGCCTAAGCCAGGAAAATTGAGTCAATCCTAGCTGCATCCACTTTTTCCAGGGAATCAAGGAATCATTGAAAAGACCCAAAAGATTGACCCCCAACCATTAACGCAGCACTGCCAAGTCTGCTACAGACTGTGTCCCTAAGTGCCACATCTACAGAGATTTTAAATGCCTCCAGGGATGGTGACTCAGCTACTTCCCTGGACAGGCTGTTCCAATGCTTGACAACCCTTTCAGTGAAGAAATTTTTCCTAATATTTGATCTAAAGCTCCCCTGACACAACTTGAGGCCATTTCCTCATCCTATCAGTTGTTGCTTGGGAGAAGGAACTGACCCACACCTGGTCACAATCCCCCTTAACATATTTTCCTAATGAGCTCTTTCAGAGGGCTAAACAGCAGTGCTTGCAGCTGATGAGGAAAGCAACCAGGCACATGGAATCATATGTGATTCCCTTTACCTAGCCCTGGATGCTGACCCAGCAGAGCCTGACTGCATGGTGTTCCATCCTGTGATTATTGCTCAAGTCTAAGGAGTGCAGCAAGGCAGCTGAGGAAGGAAACTGTAAGTAATAATTAAGTTGCTTTGAGGACTAATATGTGATCCAACTCGCTTGGCAAGGTGGAAAAAGGTTGTGATTTTTCCAAGGTAGTTCATTATCATAGTCAGCAGTTTCTTTAGTTTTCTTGACATGTGGTCTCACTTTGCTGTTGTTGCAATTTTCCTGGTGGTTTTAGGCTCTGCATGTGCCCTTTACTTAGTTATGAAATTCTTACTTTTAGCTCCTTTAATTTAAACTTTGTTAGCACAGGGCTCTTGGGTTGCAATGTGCAATAGTGCTCTAACTGCAGCTCGTAGACATATACAGCTGATTGCGTGTGACATTTTCCCTTTATCTCCCAAAAGCTGTGGAGTACTTTTGCTGTTCATCTTGCCCTTCTTCATTGCTCCCGAGCTCTGGAGTGTCTCTGTAAGGAGCACATTTACTGACGATTTGTATGGATTTCAGCACAAACTGAAATCAAGGGGAAAATGATCAAGAGACATCTGGGAAATCATTGCCCATCATCTTTGCATGCTAGGCTGCTTTGTGAGTGCTAATACCTGTAAGCAAGCCAGCCCAATAGCTAGGTAATTTCTGTTAATCTCCATTAAAATTCAGAATTCTTCTATGCAAGGGTAGGGAACTTAGATCCGGAAGGACATGTTCTGTCTTTGTTGTTAACACTTTGAGGGTCTTCTTTTTATGTTTCTGTGCATTTCTGTGACTTAGATTTCCCATTTCCAAAGTGGCTTGCATCTGTTGGTCTCCCCAAAATGTATGGCACTGGCTGAATTCAGCAAAAAAAGCTTTATCTTTTTGTGTGCGTTAAGAGGTCCCTTGGCAGACCTGCAAGCCAGATGATCTATGCAATTTGCACTGCGTATTTCTTTGATGTGACTGTAGGCCTGGCTTTTTGTGTGCCACTGCTCACACTGTGTAAGTACTCACCAGACACGAGACTTTCAGAGCCTCTCGCGCAGCCCCTTTGAAACTGCAGCCCACTGTGTTTGCCTTGAGCACTTCAAGACTCTCTCCGTGTTATTTCCTAAACGATTTGATGCTGCTCGGCCATTTGAAGTGAAAAGTGCTTTCAAGCACAAAAGATTTTATGTTGGTTTTTCTTTTGTTTTAACTAACTTCTTTGAGAAGAACAGGAAGGAGGCAGCTTTGTGAGGTGAGTAAATGATAGCTAGCCCAGTTGTGGGTACGAGAAACAAGGCTGTATGCACAAACACATGCAGGGTAATAGTCTACTTCAACAGTAGGTTCCCTTGCTAATTTGGAAAGCCGTTCCAGCTCTGGCTTGATTCCATTTCAACCTCAAGCTGTGAATAAGGAGGGCTTTTAAGCTGTCATTTTGTTAAAGACAGCTTTAAAAACACAAGAGGAAGAGACATCATTTACCAAAGCAAACAAACCTATGGAAATAAAACTCTTTTCCTTGATATGTAATTCAACGCTGACAGAAAATGCTACAAGATTTTGCCTTTGGGGTTTTTTGGTTGGTTGGGTTTGGGTTTTTTTGCTTTGCTTTGTTTTGTTTTCTTGGAGTTTTTTTTAAATTATTCATCAGTTGTTTTGGTTTTTGTTTTGAGGGGAGGACTTAATGACCAGAAAGCTTGTTTTGGCAGGTGAACATGCTAACACATGAGTATGCAGCACAGGATTAGATTTCAGGTAAAGTCAAAATGAAGGTAGTGGGCTAACTAATTGTAAAATGTATTATTACTGGATTTGTATTTACATTTTTCAGTACCTGAGAGAAACATTTCTGGAGCTAAAATAAGGTGTGATTTTTTCCTTTTCTTTCATGGTATTTTCTCCAATCATAGAATGAAATAATTTAAAGCATTGTATTTCAACTCTATGTATGACTCCCTGATGCATTAAGAAGCCTGGCAGAAAGGCCAGCACCATTTTTAACAAAAAACATAAAATCAAATGAAACTATTTTTTAAAACAGATTCCAAAGAATTTTCTCTTAGTAGCTAGGAGATACAACCTGAAATGTAACTTTCTCAGAAATAAATAATTAATAAATTAATAATAAGTAAATAATAATAAATAAATAATAATAAATAGACTCTGTATTTAATTAGAGTCACAGAACAGTTAAGTTGGAAGGGAACACCAGTGGGGCCATCTAGTCCAACCGCCCGACTCAAGCAGGGTCTTCCTAGAGCAAATGGCACAGGATTTTGTCCAGACAAGTCTTGAATATCTCCAGTGAGGGAGGCTCCACAACCTCTCTGGGCAACCTGTTCCAGTGCATGGTCACCTGCACAGCGAAAAANCAGGAAGGAGGCAGCTTTGTGAGGTGAGTAAATGATAGCTAGCCCAGTTGTGGGTACGAGAAACAAGGCTGTATGCACAAACACATGCAGGGTAATAGTCTACTTCAACAGTAGGTTCCCTTGCTAATTTGGAAAGCCGTTCCAGCTCTGGCTTGATTCCATTTCAACCTCAAGCTGTGAATAAGGAGGGCTTTTAAGCTGTCATTTTGTTAAAGACAGCTTTAAAAACACAAGAGGAAGAGACATCATTTACCAAAGCAAACAAACCTATGGAAATAAAACTCTTTTCCTTGATATGTAATTCAACGCTGACAGAAAATGCTACAAGATTTTGCCTTTGGGGTTTTTTGGTTGGTTGGGTTTGGGTTTTTTTGCTTTGCTTTGTTTTGTTTTCTTGGAGTTTTTTTTAAATTATTCATCAGTTGTTTTGGTTTTTGTTTTGAGGGGAGGACTTAATGACCAGAAAGCTTGTTTTGGCAGGTGAACATGCTAACACATGAGTATGCAGCACAGGATTAGATTTCAGGTAAAGTCAAAATGAAGGTAGTGGGCTAACTAATTGTAAAATGTATTATTACTGGATTTGTATTTACATTTTTCAGTACCTGAGAGAAACATTTCTGGAGCTAAAATAAGGTGTGATTTTTTCCTTTTCTTTCATGGTATTTTCTCCAATCATAGAATGAAATAATTTAAAGCATTGTATTTCAACTCTATGTATGACTCCCTGATGCATTAAGAAGCCTGGCAGAAAGGCCAGCACCATTTTTAACAAAAAACATAAAATCAAATGAAACTATTTTTTAAAACAGATTCCAAAGAATTTTCTCTTAGTAGCTAGGAGATACAACCTGAAATGTAACTTTCTCAGAAATAAATAATTAATAAATTAATAATAAGTAAATAATAATAAATAATAATAAATAGACTCTGTATTTAATTAGAGTCACAGAACAGTTAAGTTGGAAGGGAACACCAGTGGGGCCATCTAGTCCAACCGCCCGACTCAAGCAGGGTCTTCCTAGAGCAAATGGCAAAGGATTTTGTCCAGACAAGTCTTGAATATCTCCAGTGAGGGAGGCTTCACTACACCCCTGGGCAAACTCTTCGAGAAACTGCAAACAAATTATTTACTGGCTTTCACAGACAACANTCCAGTGCATGGTCACCTGCACAGCGAAAAAGTTCTTCCTCCTTTGCAGGTGGAACTTCCTGTGCAGCAGTTTCTGCTCGTTGCTTGTTGTTGGAGACAACACTAGTGACAGGTTCCAACTAAAATCCTGTGCCACTTGTTCTGACCCTCTGGGATGTGTCATTCTGCCAGTCCTCAACCCACTTCACCCTCTGCTCTTCCTGAGTTTGCCTATGAGGATATTGCAGGAGGCATAGCCGAAAGCCTTGCTGAAGTCCAGGTAGACAAGATGCTCGGTTCTCCCCTCATTCATCCAGGGAGTTTTCCCACTGTAGAAGGCAATCAGGTTGGCAAGCAGGATTTACCTTTAGTGAATCCATGCTTACTGCTCCTGACCACATTCTTGTCTGCCAGCTCTCTCGGCACTCGTGGATGCATCCTTTCAGGGTCCATGGACCTGCAGATGCCAGCTTTGACAAGGTGATCTCTAGTCCTGTCCTCCTTGACCACAGGAAAGTCTTCCTTCTACCGCTGGTTTTCCCTGGAACTGGGCCAGAGATTCCTGAGGGTGGGTCAGTGAAGCCTGATGCAAAGAAGGCATTCAGTATCTCTGCCGCCTTATTTCACATTCCTTCTTCTTCCATAAGCATACAAGGGCAAGGCCAGTAATCTCTCCATGATAACGGAAGCCATGTGTTCAGCTGGTATAAACTCCTATTGCTTCATTAACAATAGCAGAAGTATGCCAGATCATCCACTGAGATTCTTGGCCTATAATTAACTAAACTAGTGGTTGCGTGGTTATATTTTAGTATCTCTTAACGAACGAACTGAAAACTAAGAACGTACAGTGAAATTATAGCCTATCCTTTTATTTCAGACAGAGCAGCATTATTTTATCTCTGCTTTCCTCCTTGTAGACTTTCTTTGTTTCACTTGAACTTACACTGAAAAGAGAGGTCCTGCCTTGCTTAGTCCCTGGAGTGAGTGGAAGCTGTACATCCATGTCAGAGGAGAAATAATTCCCTGTGTTTACTTAATATATGTGTATTGCATTGTGGTGTTATTTCTAGGATGTGTTTCCTAGAAACAAAACACAGGGTAAAACATGGTCAGTATGCATTCTAAGATGACATTATGATTTATGACTGCCTTTGAATCCTGAGGATGCTGCAATATTTTTTTAGGGCTGTAATTTTAATATAAAATCAATTTTATACAAAATAGGTCCAGCACAATTGCCTGCCTACTTTAGAGCTATTAAGGAAGATGAACATATTAAGAAATATGCCCTCTTAACTAAAATCTACTGTCTCTCCCACTAAGATTAATTTTCAGCCATCTTTTTTTTTTCTTATGAGTGCAACCATACCAGACTGTTGCATCAGAATTTGAAAGCATGTATACAGACATCGCACTTTCACAGACCAGTGTGAAGTAATAAGTTTTAGGTCTCTGCTCAGCCCTTCTTTAATAGTGTGTGTTTCTGATGGTACATGAGAAGATGGAAAAAGGATGTTAGGTTGGTGTGAGTGCAGTTGTGAAAAGCTTAATTTGCTGCCCTTGTACTTACTTTTGTTGGAGTCTTTCCTGAAGAAATAATGAGCAAAGCAGGAAGAATAAATGAAGCTGTGTTTTGTAATTCTAAACAGGAATACTGAGAAAAATAAATTGGTTGCAGTTGAGTTAATGAATCCTGGGTTGCTACAAATTTAGGTATTGCATCCTCTTCACTTCCCTACCTCCCCATGAGTTTCCTATTACAATACTTACATGTCTTCTTGTTTTCTCTGTTGTGCTCTTATTATCTCATTGTAAAACCTCTAATCTATCCCCCATCAAGCCTTTCAGATCTGGAAATCCATCATACCGTATCTGGGTCGCAGCTAAATGTGGCCTTACTGGCTGCCTGGTTGATAGGTGCCAAAAGGCAAGCCTGTCTAGGCTAACTAGCCTTTCAGTGCTTCATCTGTTTCCTGTTTGAACTTCCCTTCTGCCTCTTTTATGGTAAAAACATGTATTAAAAAATATATTGTTGCTTTGAGATCTCTGTCTCGCTCTCAGATTTGGTAAAGTTAACCAATAGGTTAAGAAATTATGAGCTGTGGTCAGTTAATCAACAGGAATACCTTGTTCCCCTGAAAAATCCAAACAGGCAGAAAACAACAGGAAAATATAAAAATCTCCATAGTTAAAACAAACAACCTCCCCCAAAAAATCCCCACACCAAACCACACAGATTATTTATGTTCAATCACCCTTCTTGTGGTTTGAGGTATGGGGTGGCGGATTAGTTGTGTGGACTTTGTTTTCTGTTTTCTTTGGTATTTTGTGTTTGAGGGGCTTTTTACTTTGAGAAGGTTGGTTGGCTTTTTTGGTGTTGTTGGGTTAGGTTTGTTTTTCAGGTTTTTTTACGAACTGAAAATGTTTACTCACAGCAGATTGTAAGGAAGCAGCTCATGCAAGTGTGTGGTGTATTCCTAGTGTCTTAGTAGAAAAGTGAGACCTTTTCAAGAGGGTGATATAAGAAAGCCGCTGAGGGGAGAGAGGACAAGGTGTAACTCTGAGGCAAAGGAGCTCATATTGTGCTCACTGATATTGATACTGCAGCAGGATTGTAGGAAGATGGGGCACCAGGGAACCGCTTGTGAAATCATCAGTTGTGGCACTGCTGTCTGGTTAAGGGAGGAAGCAGGACTCTGCATCTTTGAAATTTTAACTTAAAGCTACTGCCTTTGTTCCAGCAACACAATTATACCAGAGAAGGAATTCCTGCCACGAATCTGGCACATCCTTTTAATTTTAGGTAACAGAGATTCTGTTTACAGTGCAAGACAGAGAAGCATGTCCTGGGTATTCTTGAGTGCATGGGTTGGACAGGAGTGTAATAGATGCTCCTTTGCTCCCTCAAAGGATTCCCGTTGAGCATGATTATTGAGCACCCACAATATATTTTGGCTGCCACTTAGGCATGACCTGTGCATACTTAAACTTTAGATATTAGGTGTCTACCTGGGGAGGAAGGAGACAAGGAGGGAACTCATGGGATTTGAAGTAACCTTGAAGTGTTTCAGAGGTCATAAAAGCAAATCTTGAGAGATGGCTCAGTGCTGTGCAAGTATGAAGTGTGAACACTGAAACAAGCTGAAAACCATCAGCATCAGTCAGACTGAAGTGTGAGAAATGAGTGATGCTCATTTAAAAAGTCACGTTACAGTGTTGATTACAACACCTCACTAACTCTGTGGGGCTTATGATTAAAAAAAAAATCCCTACCCACAGACAAACAACAAGGCCTTCCATCAGATCAGTGTCTATTATGACTCTAAGCCACTCTTAGGAGCAGTTTGTAGATGAGAGCTAGTCATGTACTGTGCACTGCATAGCTGCAGGCCTCTCTCTTCCTTTCATCTGTCAGTCTGTCTCCTGAGATTTATCTGGAAATTACAACTGGCATCGTGCTAGGCAGCAGTTGAAGGATAAATAGTTCCTGCAGGTAAAAAATGGCTCGTTCAAACTACCCCAGTTGCAACAAAAAATGTGGTGTGGTGGAGGCCATCTGTCTGGACCGCATTAAGACACTTAAAATGTGTCTGATATAAAGTCATGTGTATAGTTTGGCAATCTGAAATGGATTTGTAAAACCATATCTAAATGAAAGTATGGCCTAGTTAGATTATCTCCAAACTGAAACTTAGGGGCCTTACCCCTAAGCACCAGTCTAAATTAGAATCTCTTGGAGATTCAGAAAGCTGAAATACATATTTTTGGGGTTAAAAAGCAGGTTTGTATAAACGATTATTTTTTTATCTTAAGTTCCTACTTTTACAAACTCTTCCTTTGGTACAGCAGCTCTGCTTTGAAATGTATCTGTTGGATTTCTTTCTAGTAAATGGTGGAGTATAAGCTTAATGTGGAACTGTATTTAATTGTCCGCTCAAGAGGAGAGTTGAAGTAAAACACTACGATGAAATTACACTGCACCAGGAATACAAGGTGTGTGGTGATGAGGAATCAGCCTCTGTAAGTCTCAATCACTACAATGTGAAATTGCTTCAGCAGAGTGAAATAGCTTGGGACAGAGTGGGCAGGAGCAGAGCCAGTGAAAATCACATTTTGTGCTGGTGAACATTTTCTCCCGTTTCTTCTCTCCCACCACCCAAGTAATTCACTAATTGTAGTCAGGGATTTTTTTTTTCTTATTTCTCATTTTTGCTTGTATTTTTACCTGCAATTACCTTTTAAAAAGATGTCACCAACAGCTTCATTATTTCAGTCCCCTGAGCACTGCAGAAGAGCACAGGTAAAAAAGTTTTCTGGTACATACTGACAATTAGTGACCTTTGCCAGGTCTGAAGACCAAGCAGTGCAAATAGCTGTCATTTATACCACCAACATATTGTCTTTCCCAGTGGAAATGTGGTATATGAATGCATGATTGCCTTTGACTGCTGGCTGCAACATATAACTTGTGTATCTAAGCAATACGAAGCAATCCTTGCAGAAAAGCAAAAGGAAACAAAATGCCTCTTCTCCTTTAATTAACTCAGAGAATATTAATAACAAATTCAAAAAATAAAGGCAAAAGCCTCTCATGCTTGCAACAGTAACAATCATTTTTATTGAGTCAGTGAAGAGTTGTACTGCCCTTCCATCTCACCTTTAGGGTAGCAGTAAATCTTGCTTGGCTGGTGAACCAATATCATCTAAAAATAGCCTGTGTCTGAGTGGGATATGCTAACAGCTCTGTTCTTGCAGACAGTCTGTGGGACTTCTGTCAACCTGTATCAGATTCCAGATATTTGGGTAATTTCTTAGCAGAAAATGTGAATGTCTTTGCTTATATTTGAGGTGTCTTTTTGTGGGGCCAGAAGTAGTTTAACATCTAACAAAGATTTCATCCAAAGCACAAGTTTTCTGAGTGATGGGTCAAAGAATCCATTTTATGCTCAGATGATGTCATTAAAACAATTCACAAAGCACACAGGTATTTCTAGACTCTGTTTGAAATGCAATTGCAAATTCTTCCTGAAAGGCTATGAATTTCTTGAAAGAGTCATCCTGTTCTATCCCTCTGTACTATTGATCTGTGTCTCTATCCCTTTGGTCAGATAGAGGGAACTTAAATTGGAGACTGCTAGTGAGGGATTTAACAAAGGAGCTGCTTCAAGATTTCCACCATGGGTCTTCATTGCATAGAAAGGGAGATTTAGCAATGTCAGCTATTATACATCATTGGGTTGCTGTTATCCTTCACTGAAAAGGGACATGCTAAGATAGTTGTGGAGAGAAAAGCAGTGTGACTAGCAATTTTATCATGTTAGCATGTTACAGTAATCTTGCCACACTGTAGAAAAATACTGTTGATAATGCAGTGCTGACATAATAACATAACCTATTTTGGCTGAAGAGGGTGTTTTGACCCTCTACTGGTTTGTGAAAACGTGCAGAATATGCTGTTCTCCCTTCAATTCGGCGCATAAAAATATACTAAAATAAATTTTAAAATGGTGTATGGATCATGCAGTAGTTATCTCTAAGTAATAAGCTTGTTCAGAGGTGGAGAGTGAAAGCTGTAGAAGTCACGGGCTTTTTTTAACGTACCAGAGGTGGGTTGAAGAAGTTGTTTTCGAAGACCTTATCTCCAAGTGCAAAAATCATATTACTGTTGTGTACTACTATATCATACACTACTATAGTGATATACATTATGAACTACCATTACTACTTAAAAAAAAGACAAATGTCTATTAATGTAAAGTTAGGTGCTAAGCCACTGGGTGTTGGCTCTTCCTAAGTTGCTTTAAACTTGCAATGTTTCATAATCGTGCAAGTATCTGTCCAATATTTTTCACTGCTTGAAGAGAAGAGTGAAAGTAGGTCAATAATATTTCTTCTTACAACACATTGTTCAGGAAGTGCCTTCCTCTGACATAGGGAAACCTGGTATGGTAACTGTGAAAGGACATTTAGGATTATTAAACAACTATTTCAGATTAATTTTAGATAATCTTAGATAACATAAGTGATAATCTTTCTCTAAGTATGGTATAGTCCAGCTTTTCATGCTGATGAGCCATTGACAAAGATAGTGATATAAAGTGAATATTCTCAGTGTAAATGTTACAACAATCCCCAAGCAAACAAAAACCCTTTTCCCCACCACCTCCTATAGCATTAGAAACCTTAATGTTGGGAGTGTGGGGGGTTGTTGTTGGGGTTTTTGTAGGTTTAGGGATTTTTTTGCATGTTGTCTTTTGTAATTTTCCTGTAATGTTGAAAATCCTGAAGTCAAAATGGTTCTCTTAGGTCCTGTTTATGAATG
>VZTG01004090.1:0-179917 GCA_013397845.1 Melanocharis versteri
ATATATATATATATATAACTGATATCATGCTTTAAAAAAATAATCTTAAGGTTTAAGGATTTATTCAATAGCTACATGTAAAAATTATATTTTGTTACCATGCAAAATAATGATGTCGGAGGAATCGGTCTCCAGTGATTTTTGCATTTTCTGCTATCAGGCTCATGAATTCCAATCTGTGTGGAGTGGATCAGCATCAAGACCCACAGTGCCATCAGCATTGTGCTACAGGGTATGGAGCAGATTGCCTCGCCTGTGCCTCATCTTTTGCACAGTAACACAAAAGCTCTTCATTTAATGAGCTTCCTGATGTTTTTCTCCTTAATTTAGTTAGCTACCTGGAAATTTTGTCTCAGACTGCCCTGTAATCTGGCACCCATCCTAAGAAAGGATTTATGAAAGTCACAACTTTGTTTGCTTTCTACCTGTATTTCAGGACACTTAGGAAAGAATAAACATCTGTACAGCAATCGGCTTTTTAGAAATCGGTGTCTGGAATGTATTGAGAGAGATACACAAGCCTGAAAGCGTAGGTGAAAGATATGACTCCTGCTCCTGGGCTCAGGACTAAGCATCATAAGAAATTCTTATTCCGCTGTCAGCCACCCAAAAAATCAAACCCCACGAATTCCACTTTTTGCTTAGGTATTTTCTGTAACAACTTGTTCCGAGAGAAGTTCTAACCTGCAATATTGAAGAGCAGTGGCTTGGCAAACACTGATGCCCTTTCTTCCTAGGAAATTGCTGCTACCTTCACCAGAAAGCTTTGCAAGCACTGATGGGCTGCCCACTAAGAACCTGGGAGATTCCTTGCCATGCCTTGAATGCCAGGATGAAAATGCAGCCCCACTGGCCAAGGCCGGCATCGCACTCCTAGCCCATTGCTAGACCCAGTCTAAGTCTCCCCTGGAGTGGGAAAAGAGTGAGCTCTTTTAAGCACA
The DNA here is from genome assembly GCA_013397845.1 of Melanocharis versteri. Classification (NCBI taxonomy): domain Eukaryota; kingdom Metazoa; phylum Chordata; class Aves; order Passeriformes; family Melanocharitidae; genus Melanocharis; species Melanocharis versteri. The sequence goes on from VZTG01004090.1 coordinate 942, forward strand.
CTATGACCCAAATCCATACATGCAATCAATTTTTGAGACCCAAGGTGAAGCGGATATACAGAGAGTTGTAAAAATTGTTAGGCTGAGAAGACTCTTCGTGAAGCACCTTGAATGTCTCTATTCCTGCTCCGAAGGCTCTGTGCCTCTTGTTGATGGGAATTGTGGGGCATCAGGTTAAGGATAATGAATTCAGTAAAATCTGGCCCTATGTGATTTTTCAGTTCTTCATTCATTCATTCTGAGAGATTTGACCCCTAGATGTTTTATATCTTTGCTTTCTGTTAAGTCATTTCTCCACTCATCCTGTTAGTAACTTTTTCAGCAGAAGCTGCTTTTCGTTTGAATCCTGCTCCCGATTCCTTTTGTCTCCAACCCCCATTTCCTGGTTTTTGCTGCTGGCTATGAATGGGGCTCCCTGTGCCCTTCAGTCCCTCAGCCAGTGGGATGCCACTGCTTCTCTGCAGCCAGGCTTTAGTCTCAGCCTAAAGTCCTCAGTCTAAAACACTGCCTTTCTGTGCTCCAGCTTCTTCCGAACTCAGACACTTCCTTTGCATTGACAACAATTTTGTCTGTCTCCTGAATTACAGTTTGGGGTTTCTCCTCATCCTAATTCCAGCTTCATACAAATTAGGGCTAAAATGGCTGATGTGTTTGCCTGGCTGCTTGGAATCATCCAGCAATGTCTGTTCACAATTGGTATGCTCACCGTCAGGGCACTAAAATGCTCTTCATTAGGTGCGTGCATTATGTAAGTATTTTATAATTGTCACTAACTATTGTTTTATCTCCACTATTTATTGCTCTGAAAGAAACAAAGTAGCAATTACACACTAATTATATGCTAATTAAATAGCATTTATGCAAGTGGTATTCTGTGTAATCAGAAATATTACTTTTTCATTGGAAAAAGGTGTTTTTTCTAATTAGTGAACAAGCGTAATAAATCTACTTGACCTCAAAAAAAGGGCTTTTCTAACCATCGATTTGTAAATGACATGTGTTTCTAGTATTTTTAGGAAGTAAATCACATTATTATTTGGGAGAACTAGAAATAATTCAAAGACTTATTAATTCATCCCTCCTTTCACACTTATTTATATCATTTTAGGATTATAAATAGTCTTTTATATATGCATAGGAAGATAATGAGACTTAAAAGAAGCGTAAAGCTTCCTATCTTATCTTTAAAAATTTCCATTTGTCAATTAACATTATAATAGTACACGTGGTATTATAGATATTGAAAGAAATAACACCCAAAGTGCACATTTGATTTCTGTGTTTTCAGTTCAGTTTCCACAAACACAAGTGACCAGTCCCTTTGTCAGCTACATTATTTACATTTCACTATACAGCATCATGAAAAATCATGTATTTTTACAGACTCTTAGAGGCTATGAACCCCTACAGATTTTTAGCAAACATAGGAGAACTACAGATGAGAAGGCACCCAAGCAGGAGTTGATACTATATGAGAGTTTTACTGTCTTGTTGGAAATATTATTGAAGTTCCCAACAAACAGGAATGCGAATAAAATGGAAAAAAAATAGATAACAATGACATCTGAACTACATAGCATTTGTTTTGCCATTTTTATGGAGCAAAGCAACACTTCAGTAATCTTACCCTTATTGACAGAGACATTGGTTTGCTGTATCCTCCCACGTTTTGGGGTGTGAATGTTGTATTGCGATCCCTCAAGAATTCAGGTTTCAGCACATAGCCACAACCACCATTATCCAGGAATTTTCCATCTTGCAATTCCATTTGTGTTCCCGGTGTTTGGAAGTTTAAGGCGACTGTAAAATTATATCAATATTGATTTTAGTGGATTAGGTTTGATAACTTTTTATAAAACATATAGTAAAAAAAAAAATCAAATGAGCTTAAGGTATGTATATCTCTCAATTCACATTTAAGATTCTGTTATTTCTCTTAAATGAAGTGATACTCAATAATGAATTATTTGTGCACAAAAGCAGTGCACTATTCAGAACTGCACCACATTTTAAGAATTACCCTATAGGTCTATTTTACATTGGTATATCTGTTTTCTCTTTTCTTCCTGAATTAGATCTTGGAGAATATGAAATGGGAGACCTTTTTTCTCCATAAGAACAAATTCACATCCTAGTTTCTCTGCAGCAGCAAGACCCTGCACCCCAAACCTGCTAACAAAGTTCTGGTACAGAAGTCAAAACCACAGGATTGTATCTAACCTTAGTTATGGTGTCAAATTCATCACAAAAACATCTCACCAGAAGATCAAGAAGCTTTAGTTTACAGTTAGAATATTCAGTGCAAATACATATAAGTTTATAGAAGTAGAAGCAATTTTAAAAGTGTTCCTAAATTTATGTGAGCACATACTCTCTTGGAGATTAATCTTCCAGAACTGGTGATTATTGTAAGAATGCACCTGACAGATTTTCCTTTCCTTGGCAGTTCAAAACATTTTTGGTTTGCTGCAGCACCAATAATAAAATATCACACTTCTCATCAACAAGATATTGTAATTCATGAGATAAAGCCAACATGGAAATAGACCTGTTTAATGAAATTTTCCCTTATTCCAGTACATTGGGGTTTCCTGCCACATTCAAAATAGAAAATGCAGAAGTCGAATCAGCAATGAATTATGACATTATGAACCTATGACATGTGTTAAACAGAGAATGATAAAAAGTCATTTACTTAAAATGATGGTTTGGTAGGGATGAAAAAAGAAGATTTTAAGCAGTTCAAGCGACTCCTCATAACAATTCATGAAGAGGACCTTATTATGTGTTCCTATGAGATAATATGTATGTATTGAATGAACATTTGACACAATGCAAAAATCTTTATCTCAAGTGGAAAACACACAGAATTGTTTTCACTGCAAAAATTATTTGTTCCCTCACTGTTTTGATGATCCTTTTAAAACGTTCTGTGGCAAACGACACAAATAGGGATGAAGCAGCTGGTACGACGGACCTGATATTTGCACTACACACGTTTTTGGTGGGGGTACTTCTGAAGAGCTCGAGCCTGGTTCCATAGTCTCAAAACCAATTAATGGCTGAAATACACGAAGTGCTCCCAGAGTGCATCATTTATTTAATCTGAAAGGAATCCCATCTGTGCTAGCTAAGATTGCTCTGCATCATGAACCAACACGCAGCAAGTAGGAAGAATTGGAAACCTTGTCTAGAAAAACCCCAAACAAACAAACAAAAAAAAAAAACCAAAACAAAACACAGCATGCATTCCTGCTTTGAACTAAATGTTAATGTAGATGCAGACATGATTTTATATTAATATACAAAGGAAATTCGTTTTACTTTTAACAACAGAAATCAAACTTCGGTGTTCATCTTGCCCACTGCACACCCTCGCCTTTTTTAAACAGGATAAGTATGCTCCTGGTATGGTTTTGGCAGTTTGCTTTTCATGACTCAACACATCATCCAGAAACAGCCCCAAATGTGGTGCTATATGCTGCTTGTCATATTTTAATGCACTGGATCAAGCTGTGCAGTGGATGCTACAATAGCTGCATCCCTGAGGCCCCTGGAAGTCTGAACTACAGATAAGCCAGGATCTCTCAGTCCTCAGGTGATTCTTGGGCCACACTTTCAGAATACATGGGTTTAAGAGTGCAACTGAAATTAGGCACATCGAACAGTCAGCTTCAAATAGCAGCTTCCACATGCTGAACCAAATTACATGATTGCACATAATGAGACGATTGCTAAATTTACCAAGCTTTATAGGCGACTGAGCAGGAAAATCTGATGTAACAACAACAACAAGCAAACGAGAATACTTTATATTTTATCATATTAGGAAAATTACTTTAGCCACACAAGTGAAGGGCAATGTTATTATGGGTTCATATCTTCAAACATCAGCACTGTATTTTCACTTAATTTAATTTGACCTTAGATCAAGTTAAAAACACATGGAACAGTAGTTTTAATTTACCTACTGGTTTCTTGGTCTTGGAAATTTTAACATGATTAAGCAAATATGAGATTTTGTGTCATATTCTCTGAGATGCAAACCTCTGCTAAAGCTGTTTAGAGGGTTCATAGCTGCTTGGGGCCTCCCAGGGCACTGCTTTATGGTACAGTGATGCACAGTTTTTCTTTTTAATCAGGTGCAGTTATAGCCCTAGCACTTCTTGAGAAATGGCAAGGATCATAAACTAAAAGCTGTGCCTAGCAGCGTGGGCTTAGCAACATCTTTCTGCAAACAGCACTGAATTTCTACCCAGTGTTTCATTTCAGCTTTGCTGAATTCAAGAGCAGAACTGTCAATAACATCCTTTGTACTGTTGTTTTATGAAACAGTATAAATTTAATGCATGTATGAAGAGAGATTTAAACTGACAGTTTCTTTTGGAAAGAAGCCCAAACGTGCTTGCAATGAAATCATCTGACCAGTACATAATGCGTGGCTTTCATGGGCAAGTAAAGGCATCTGAAGTTTAGCACTGTGTACATTAAACTTTCTCCTCGGTCCTTTCATTAAGCACCAAAAACCTTTTAATATTGACATCAAAATTAAAACAGCCCAGCAAAACATGGGCTTGGAGGACAACCTGAGCAAAGGAGTTCCTCAGTGTGATTCCTTCATCTGAAATGGATTTAAGTATTCCTAGAACCATGAGGCCAAATCCCCTTCAGATCAGAGTATTTAATACTCAAATCATCTTGCAAAGTGCCAAAGCTGCCATAGCTGTTCCAGTAAGGCCCAGATGTAAATAACTTCATACAACAAATGGAAGTTAGGAAATAGCCCAGCTCCAAAAATATAAACCAGTCCATTATTCACAGAGGAATACTATTTTTGACCCCAAAACTCTGTATCACAAGTAGTTAACTGAAATAAATCCCACAACTAATTGCAGAACTAAAGATAGTTTAAATATTCAAATATAGCATCTTCCATAAGCACCACCATTCAAGACATAATTGATTTATAGACTAAAAGCAAAAGATTTATAAAACCTGTGCACTGTGACTAAGATTTGAAGACAGTTGAGGAAAATGCACATCTTTTGCCTGTGATCCTGCCTCTCAATTAATATTCCTAGTGGGGACTTTTAAATTGTAATTTTTTATTTTTTGCTCTTTGCTTCCTGATTCTATTAGCTACATTACAATTATAAGGTTTAATGTATTTTCCCCATCTAAATGGGAAGATTTTAAAATGGATAAGGACACATTTGTCACCAATTTTTCTTAAAATGAGTCACTTAATTGCATTTTATGCCATTTTAAAATGCATCTCAAAATGTATGAATTTTATGCCATTTCAAAAATTATCATATGCAAAAAGCACTCAGTGTTCCTATTTCCATGATTTACCTCACTCATTTGAATCTAAAGAGATATAATAGATCACATTTTTATCAGCCTTGTTGCCATCCTCTCAGCTCTGTCCAATTGTCTATGTTCTTGAAGTGGGCCACTCACAATGGATGCAACAAAAATCTACAGCTTAGATATTCAAAATTTGCACTGAATTCCACACAGCCTGGGAAATACTATTGAAACAGGACCGTATCCGAATGCTCTGGAATGTTGCCATTGGTTAGGAGATGATCAATGTGATTGGATTTGAGGACACTGCTTTCATTCCCCACCAGCTCTCCAAGCTGGGCATGGACTGTCTAGGCTTTCTTCTCACATGCAGGTCACAGCTGCACTCAATCCATCACTGCCCAAATTTACAGAAATATTTCAGAAGTCCAAGAAAGATGGAGAGAGACTATTTACAAGGGCATGACAGGACAAGGGGAAAAGGCTTCAAACTGAGGGTAAACCTGTGAATAGGTGAAATCCAACACAAACTTTATGAACTAGGACTTTGATCTACCAAAAAAAAAAGTGTACAATGATTAATTCCCTTACAACACAGAGCAAACATATGAACAGTTTTGGCATACAAACTCTCACGTCTCTTCCTGGCAAAAAAAAAAATTGGTCAAACCGTATTTTTTCCCTCCCCTTACAGAGTCCAAATTATATTAAGCTTAATGATAATTTCTAGTTTTATTTTTCACCTACGCATTTTGAAATGGTTGTTTTTATTCTACAGAAACTTGATTTATGAATGACTTGCAACATGAGGGATTCTGCCATAGGAAGAGGGACTGCTCCTCTAAGAACTGAGTAAATGCACAACTGTCTGACATAACATGCTTAGAATGTGCAGTCAGTCTTTTTTGTATTGTCTTTGGGCCAGTTTAATACTGTTGCTCTAAAGACACTGTCATTAGAAATACAAAGAATTCAGTCATATGGTTCATAATTGCTGACACTGTTCCTTAATTACTTAATTACAAGTAATTCTAGTGGAAAAAAGATGTCAGGTGATTAAGAGTCATCCATTGTCCAAGTATATCTGCAAGGGGTTTCAAGTAGGGATCCTCTCTTGTGAGGTTCTTATGGGAAAAGTATCCTAAAGCATTTCTGATAAATTATCAGATCTAAAAATCTAAACTGATTTTTCCTGTCTAGTTAATGTGTCAGTCTGAAAGTTACACTTCAGTGTAAGTCTGAGCATCTTTTGGTTGTCATTTGACCAATTTTACACCTGAAACTTTTCCAAAATGATTTTAAAAATTTGTTTGACTTGTGATTCTTGGCAGAATAGTGAATATCATCAGCGTCCCTTTCCTGTTTTAGTCTGAGTCACTGACAGGTTTTAGAACAAGATCAGCAAGGACTTCAGAAACAATTGTGTTCCTGCAATTTTTTTCCATCTTCCTTTAAAATTTATTAGACTTCACATAAATTATTTACTATTCTATTGGTTGTCTGCAGACAAGACAGCTGGAAAAACTGATAAAATGGAATTTCAATGTTTCTTTGCTTTTAAGTGAAATTCCAGTATCTATTACACGCACCAAAAACCGCCTAAAAAGAAGCAGGCTGCAGAGTAGCCCAAGAGCTTTTTCATAAACCTGGCAGTAGAAATTTCTGCAGAAGAAACATGAAACCTTCATTCAAAACAACTCCCAGCCTTTGGAGCCATTCCAAAGGAAAGCTGAGTGCATTTGGGGAGCTTCATATACTGAATCGTGTTGTCCCACCTATCTTATAGATGTCTACACACGAATTCACTGCCCCACTTCACTATTTGTGAAGATCAAATCATTGAAGTTTGAGGGACAACATAAAAAAAAAAAAAGAAAAACAACCCTGTCCTCTAGTTTTCACTTCCTAAGGAGGCATTTTTGGACAATTAAAGCCAGTAGAAGACAGCAATAATGTAGTTATTGACACAGAGCCCAAGCAGGGTCAGATTTGAGTCATTTTGATTTGCACAGGTGAGGCATACCAAGATCGAAATTAGTTGCTCTCTTTTCCCTTGGTTACTTCAGAGGTTAAAATCAGAACTAGTTAGAGAGCTCTTTATTACTCCTCCTTTTATGCATTATTTTTTACCATATTTTGTCTAATTATCGAACTTAAGATTGAGCCACAAAACAGATGTGGCAAAATTGCCAAGCTGCATTTCAGTGTCACAGGCCGAAAAAAAAACCTACAGTAAGAAAAAAACCATCATACAAGTAGTAGAATGTTCACAGTAGCATATAAATACTCCAGAAAGCACATATGGCATTTTCTGAAACAAAATTCTGTGCCTGCCACACCATGGCTTTCTCCTGTAATTCATGACATGTTTTGGTCAATCCCATAGAGTGCCTTGATACATGGATAATGTTTCCTACTGCTTGGAAATGCCATATTCAAAAGGATATTAAAGTCTTTATATTTTTTATTTTCACTGAGGCTTTCTTTTGTTTTGGATTTTTTGCTGTTTTTCTCATTCAATATAAAAGAACTGATACCAGTTTATTTAAATAACTGTCCTGAATTTTCTTTCCCTGCATAAATCTTTACATTCCATTTTATTTACTAAATAAAAAGGAGACATGTATACACCAAACCAGTTCTTTCCAGTGCCTCACTGCAGTTGTATGCAGAAGGCATACTAATTTTCACAGACTATAAAAAGTGGGTTTTTTTCTCCATAAGACCTCTTTTTTCACAAAACCTCCTGTTCTTATGAGTCTCAATTTTCAGAGAATGGACAGGGAGTGCACAGCGATATCCAAAAGCTATTTTGTGGAAACTCTGTACTTTTGACTGAGGTTTTTAACTTGCCATCCTCTGGAAATTAGGTTTACACAATTACATGTCTCGTCCTCAGCCCCAACAAATCTTGAGCCTGTTGGACCGTTTCATCCTGCTTTAGCTGAGTGCCAGGCTGCTCCAAGTTAATATGTTCCAAGCAATTTAGAGAAAATTGCTGGCAAGGTACAGAAGAGAGCACTGTTTTGGGTCGATCACTAAGGGAAGTGAAGGAATAACTCAGAACAACTCATAATTACATGATGCAGAGGCCTGGCAGGCAGTATTATATGTAGGTCTGAGCAAAACCTAATATATTTTCTTTGCCCAGCCAGAAAAGTTGTGGATGTTAAAGGAACTTAAAGGCAAGCTTGCAGGTGTGGGGAGGAGAAGGGAGTTAAGAAGGGGAATAGGTGACATAGGAAAAACCTGAGAGTCCTTCGAAGAGTTTTAGGGAAGTGGTAGAGGGGATCTGGAGGGATTATTTCTGTGCGTGGGGTGTAAAGTGCAATGGCAGGGAGACAGGGAGGGTGTGTGGATTATACAGACACGGGACAGAAATAAAGATTCAAAAATCTGTGTTAAATCAGAAGAAGGACATCAGCAGAAGATTCACTGAGGTTCACTCACTTTGGGAGTTGCACTGTGAAGAGCAGCTATATTTCTGCCAAACAGTTATCTAAAGCAGATTAGGGAATTAAGAATAGATCTAACATGGCTTGGAAATAATATATGTGGAGAATTATCAGCCTATTCCCATGTGAAAAATGGAGGGTTTTTCAAGTGAAGATGCAAATGAAGTGACCAAGAGGGCAGATGTAACCACTTCCTGCATATTTTTAATTCTTCCAGGAAGGGGCCCAAACCCCTGTGCACCAAAAGTCATATGTTTTGCGTACTGATGTTTAGAATGACTTCTCATTAAAGTATACTCTGAGTAAACAGTCAGCGTAGTAATTTTGAAAGACTGGCCCTGTCTGTGATCTAACAAATGGATATTCTTTGCAGAGATAAGTGTGGAAATTTACAGGCTAGAAAGAAAACTAGTAAATTGCAGTATGATAAGACTGGGAGATTAATTCAATTTTAAATTAAGGACCTCTTTGGCGAGTGCTTCCTCTAAGCATGAAGCAAACTTACTAGTTTTTAGTGGCAATATAAAATGTAGATAGCAATGATAGCATATGGGGAGTGCAGCACCCCAGGTAAATAACCCAGACATCACACCAAATGTGGGGGAACCACGACAGAATATAATCAAACCAATTTCACACCGTGTGGGGTAATGAGGAGATACTTGGATAGCCCAGACCAAGTCCAAATCTGTACTGCAAATGAGTGCCTATAAGGACACAGAAACAAGTAAAATTTATACTAAGTAGTAAATTTTGTACTCCTTGTGTAGTTGTGTAAAACTCTAGCCCAATGTAACGGTCAGGATAGAGAAGGTAACTTGTCACAGAAGATACGTGGGGAGCTGAGAAAGGAAACAAGGGAAAAGGAAGCCTGGAACAAGGATGACATAAGCTCCAGGGCCCTAGAGGCAGAGTGAAATCTGTGCCTGTCCTTGGATGAGTGTATATTTTAGCATAACAAGGTGAATCCATACCTTTCACCTCTCAAAACTGGGAGCCTATGGCAAAGTGCACTGCTCTCCCCACAGTCTCCCTCAGGTGGCCTTGGCAAAGACTCAAAGACAGAATAGATATGTGAGTACAAAAAATATTCCGCTCTACTTTACCTAGGGCTGAAGAAGATGCAGCAGGCAGACACAGAAAAAATATTCTGTAACTGAGAATCTTTTAAACTGAAGAACAAACAGATGAAGGTAAAATTGTCTCTAAGGCCGTTAAAAAGGACAAAATGCTTACAGGTGAGAGGTTTTTCAAAGCCTGCTGGGTACAGAAGTCATGCTTATTTTTAACAAATTCAAATTCAAACTTTAAATGAAGAGAAGCAGAAGTTATTGTTATTTCATTGCCGGGGAAACTAAGATGTTTTGTACTGGAAATTAAGATGCTAAACGTATTTTGGATCTATATGAAGACTGGAGGCTCCCAGCAGCTCCCAGCTGTACCTGGGTGCTGCGCTGACCAGGAATGTTTGAGTACTTCCTTGTGTAACATATCCTACTCTGGGAAATTTTTGGCACCACTATCAGTTGTTGTGCTCACATCTCCTGCACCTCAAGTCACAGGGAGCCATGGAAAAACCACAGATCCTTCAGAAGAAACTTCCATTGCCGTGAAATGGAAGCTTAAAAACGCCGCAGTGTTATTAGTGTTTTTCTTATTATGCAATTCAAAAAGGTAGTTTAAAGAAATTAATAAAATATAATAAATGGGATATTTGGGATAAGAGACAGCTATTTAACACAAAGGAATATTTACGATGACTAGGGATGAAAAACTGATGGGATATGGGAATTGAAGGAAAATTTTATATAACCANCATGATAGTATTTCTGTATGTAGTGCAGACTTTTGTAAGACGTTCATTAACCAAAACTTATGCCTTCACTGAAAAATTCTGTTTCTTCACCTTTTTGCATGATAAACATATGATTTATACCCTAAAGCCCAGTGTGTTCTCGTGGGAAACTAAGACACAGAACAGGAAACTGCACAAAAATCCCCCTCATTCTATAATAGATAAAAATAAAAAAAGTCATCCCTAGATGATCTTGGCTTGTTTGCTGTTTGGAAGTTTAAATAAAATGACTAAATAACATTAAGACCAGGGAACAGCACATTTTTAAAAGTCACTTAAATTGTTCCTTTATAAGCCTCAGAAGATGTTAACTATTCATGTACGTTGTTTTTCCTTCTGCTGGCAGTGTTCCCTCCCTTCTCATATGTAAGCATAGACTATACAGATGTGGGAAATTTCAGATGACTTCTATCAACAAGATTCCTTTTCAGCAATTAAACAAAAATCTAAATCTCCAGGGTCAACTCTCTGATCTATTCCATCCTCCTCTCATCTCATTTTTCGTTTGTTTAGGGGTTTTGTTTGGTTGATTTTGGTTTGGTTTGTTGTTTGGGAGTGGGGTTTTTTGGGGGGAGAAGGGGAAGGAGTGGTTATAGAAGTACTTTTCTATTCCCTAGATTGTTAGAGGAACCAGAGAGGACTGCCTGTGGATGGCTGGAAAATTCTACTTGTTTTGATGCCGTTCAGCATCAGCAGCCACTGAATCACCTCTGCAAAGTGGTGGGGGCAGCTGGGCTGGCCCCGAGTGAACGGGCATGTGGCAGACTCCACTGTCACTGTCATGGTCAGTGATCTCTGCTCTTAACTCTCCCTCGGGGCTCTGGGCAGGCAGCTGGAGTTAAAACAGCAGAGGCTGCGCTGAGCTGGCTGCACCAAGTGGAGATGCTCCAAAACAGAGTGAGTTTTGGATAATCCCACTTGGCTGGGATGGAAGGCCTGGTCCAGTGGAGCAAACTGCCTGCTCCGGGGTTTATCCATCCCATTAATGAGGACTCTCTTATCTGCCATTCTCACCGAAGCCCGGGGACTGCCAAGCCAACTTCAGAGTTCTCAGCCCAGATATGGTGTGGGGGGGTGAAATTTATTCCACACGTTTTCAAGTACTGACTGTAACTCCTAAATTATTTGATGCAGAAAACAACTAATCGAAAGGCAGACATGTATGTTGTAGACTGAGCTAATATTTGTTCTTATAAAAATACACGAAATTAGGGCAAAGTTGAATTTCAATTTTCCTTACAAAACCAACAGAAATAAAAATATGTTATGCAAAGGACGTTTCTAAAACAGTGTTATACAAAGAAAAAATAAAATTAGACAGGAGGTGTTTCATAAAATTTTAACCCTTTCAATGCCTAAATGGTGAACCATAACAACAATATAACTTTTAACTGATTAACTCGAAAGAAATTACCTGAATATCTTGCAAGTTTTCGTGCTTGACTCTCTCCAATCGAATTATTTTCATAGCACTTCTGATGCTCCAGGGAATGGTCAAAGCTCACAAACTTCTGAGATTTGGTATAAACCACAAGGTCTGACAACGCAATGGCAATCTTTGCCTTCTTCACCTAATAATCATCAGATTAATAATGGAATAAAAAAGTCATAATAATGCATATTTCATTATTATTAATATCAATAATTCAGAGAAACAATCTTTTTGGATGCGTAAAGCATGAGAAAATACATTACAGTTAATGAATTTAATAAATATGACATTTGATAGTGAGATTTGATCCACTGAGAGAAAATTAAGGTTATTTTGTCCATGTTTATCATAGCAATCGTAGGGTGAGTGGAGAGATGCTATCAGTGCTTCCTAGAAGAGTGTTCTTCTGGACAGCTTTACAATTTTCCTGCTTCTAAGACTGGTTTGTAAATAACATCATTTTTCATGGCTTTTAACATTACTCCTTAAAAATATACCTCCAACTTTCTGTTCGTAAATACATAAAGTACTAGAAAAGATCAACAGCATAAACTCAACTACAAAATGTAGAATAACAGGAAAATATTACACTGTGCCAAGCAAATTAGCCAACGGCATATTCCTCTAAGCATTGCTCTGAAGTTAGGAAAACTCTTTTCTTCATGATTAAGGTCAAAAGTTCTCTCATCAAAATCTTAATTTAGTCTTGCTCCATCACCAAAACAAGCAAAAGTGACTGAAATTTTACGTGGGTCTTCTCTCTTACAGCAAGGCACTACCTGACCACTTCATCTTCCTTAGCATAACTTGTGAGCTAATCGGGGGCAGTAGCCAGTGGAGAGCTGCTGATGCTAATCATGTTTACATTCCATTAAAGCTTTTGGAGGCAAATTCTCATCTGACAAAATAATAGAGATTGCCTGCTCATGGCTCTTAAACTACGCAAAGTTCAAGTGCATTAATTATTCTGGGGCTGTGTCCCATGAGGAGCAGTAGGAGTCCACTGCCATGGAAATCCTGAAAAATACAACTCTCTGGAGGCAGGCATTGGCACAGGCAAAGCCAGCAGTATCACTGGGTATCTTGGCTGTGCATCCAAGTGCTCTCCCACCCTTCCAGAAAGCAATACAGCGGGACATCAAGATAAATACTCCGTCAGAGTGGGACCCTGGAAACCATTTTCTCTTCTGCTTGTGAAACACGAGCAGATACTTCTTGTTGCTGCTGTTTAAGAGTATGTGGAATACATTCTGGTCTGTAATGTGATCCTACAAATACGCTTGAAACCTATCGTCCAGAAAGTTGGCCTTTCCTGTTCAAAGAAGACTCCATCCTTCCTCAGAATCTTTCCTCACTATCTCTCCATGTCAGATGGAATGAGAAAGAAGCAAAGACCTTCACCATCAAATCATATGAAGAAAAGAGACACTGCCTCTCAGCAAGGGTGCTGGGCTCTGAGGAGCATTGCCAGTTTAGCCACATTCAGGTAATCAGAGCACAGATGTGCAACAGTGACTGGATTCAGCGTGCTGCCTGATGTCTTAAAAAACTTGAACAAAGCAGTCTGAACCCTGATGAAACTACAGATTTTCCATGGTAGAGAATTATACTTCGTTAAAAGAATAAGTTCAATTTGACTTTCAAAAAGAAGATTACAACCAATTTTTACACTCTCTTTCAGAAATAGTATTTAATGTCAAGTCTCTCCATAATAGATGTAAAAATACCTTTTTGATTCCAGGTGCTGAAAAATGTTTCAGCACAACCAGGAATGTGCACCTAATTTAATGGAAAAAATCCAGAACAGAAGAAAATAGGGGAATCTATCAATCTCAAAAATAGACTGGTAGACTCAGGGAAGAAAGAGTTAACTCTGTCTGTTGTCATCAGGAACTGCTATAATTGTTCTCTATACATATTTCCAGGAGGGCCATGGGACCAACAAGACACTTGGGTAACTTCATCTTAACTCTACTGTGGTACTGAGCACCTGGGACAAGCACAAGTCATGAAAGAGGAAAATGCAGTTGAAGTTCAAGATGGGAGCACAGGGAGGGTTGCTTTTTAGTTGGATACTAAAATGTGTTCCAGTCTGGCTTTTCTTATAAGAATAGGAAAACTCTGAAACCTTCAGCTAAAACATAAAATTACTAAGATCAGTGCATTTGGAAATTACAAGGTTTACCTTTTAAATTTAGTCTCTATTTTAAGATAATATACTCCTTTTTTTTTTTTTTTTTAACAACATCTATGTGTTCTCTATATTCGATTGAAGCAAAAGTTACCTTTGGTTTTTTTTGAGGTGGGGGTGAAGATCTACGATCTCCTTTTCTTTTGGTGGGAGTCCTCGACCGCTGGAGAGGTAACGTGTCATCCGTGTCTTCGTCCTCAGACTGAAAGTCAGAGTCAGACAGCTCCTCTGTCTCACCACGATAGTCATCCTCCATCCTGAGCATGCTTTCCTCAAGTGTCCCAGCTTTTTTATTTTTTACCAGAACTTTGAATTTTAATGCCTATAGAAAAGAGGTTTAACAATAGTAACTGGAATTATGTAGGTTTTCATCTCTTGGTATTATTTAATCCATGTTCAAAGTTTTTTTTTAAGTATAATGAAGTGAGCTGACAAAATGAAGCACAGATAGATACGAGTGAGGCAGAAGCCAAATCCAAATAAATCAAACAGAATCTGGGGATCGAAGTACACAACAGAATGTGACTATCTAACGCCATGACAGGAAAAAAGACTCTCCACCACAGATACACAGATGCAGAAACTTTGAAAATATAAAAGTAAGAAGTTAAGTAAGAGTCAAAGGTGATGGCCAGGCAAGACATAGAAGGTGTATTTTTTACTATGCATAAATGTACTTATATGTATATATACACACTTAAATATGTGTCTAATATTAATTTGGAAGGTTTTGATCTACCATTGAAGCTGCAAGAAATTTGTTATTCGATTAGTGCCTTTGTGCATCTTTGTCTTGTGCACCAAATTAAAACTTTTGTTTATAATTTGTGTTATTTTACAGCAGATCCTTATGCTGATCCTACCTGGCCAGGGAAACAGTTGTTGATTTTGCCTAAGCAGATTCTCTATTTTTAAATGGACACGTATCAACTTCCATAATATATAATATAGAGGGGAAAAAACATCATTGAATTATATCAATTCTAATAGCATGGCTTTCATCTATGCAACGGAATCCTATGAGTATATATTTCACTTAGATTTATGAAATAATATTAATAGTAAAGCAGCTATTATGTAGCAGACATGCAACTCTACATCTGTACACAGGAGCTGCCAGTAACAGGGCTTACCATGGTTCTCGAATAAAGTGATGCACAAAAATAGTCCTTAAATTTCCTATGCTCTAGTGAAAAGGAAGATTACACTACTGGGAGTGTGGCAGGAACAGGGAACAAATAATTTCACAATAAATGAAAGGTAGCTGAAATGCTGTATTTTAAGGTATCCATTAAGTAAATATGAAACATATGGATGATGGAAACGTATAAACCCAAAGTTTTATAATGGAAACTAGAGCCATAGGCAAGGATAGAGGCATTCCATTTATTTCCATTGCAATCTCCATCGCTCAAAATCCCCCTGTAACTTCAGATCTCGTGTTGGTAGCTTGCCAGGGTGCCAGTGGAATGAGGCATCCTATGCCCAGTATCCATCAATGCCGTGCTGCTGGAAGGTTTGATTAGTCTCTCTGCGCTGGTGCCTCAGAACAAGGATGCCCTTTAACATTTCCTTCATTTCTTGTTGATGCATTCTTTTTTTTGTTTTGGTTTTTTTTTCTGTGATATTTTTAGAAGAGTTTTATTATGATTATTGCTACTCATATTTTTTAAGAGTTCTGAATTTTCCTTTGCATTCTCACATTTCCCAATATTTAAAATCAATTCTATCCACTTTCGATCTTGTATTTTGCTATTCAGAGGAAAACATAATTCTACAAATAATAATAAAAAAAAAAAGATCTGGTATACCAGGGAAGAAAAAACTTTCTATGGTTACATTACTGCCTCCTATATGCAAACTTCTTTAAGTAAAAAAAGACCATAGTGTGTGACTGCAATGATATAAAAATGGGCCACGATGTTTTAAGTCAGTCTCTAAAATTCTGTTTACAAGCTGTTAGCAAAAGCGTAAACACCCTGAGGTAGGAGAAGTTTTTTAAGTTTTTTGTTTTGTTTTGTTTTCTACAAAGACAACATTTTAAAATCATGGCTCTTTTTAGAAACAGCTACAAAAAATACTCCAGCAATATGAAATCTTGCTATTTTTCGGCCAGAAGCAAATTCCAATAATAGTTACCCCAAATCACTGAAAGTGAAACATGGGCTGAAAAAATGACATACCAAGGATTTTGTCTGAACTTCAAACATATTTTAAAAAACTTATAATAAATGTATGGTTAAAAAATCAGTGACTCTGTGAAATCCGAGTTCCTTAATTGGTAATCAGCACTGCTAAACATGTGACACCTTTTTCTCTAAATGTCTAAGTCTTCTAAGAAAGCTGAAAAGTCTTTTGATGAGCTGAAAGTCTGAGCATTCACTATAACTTCTCCTTTCTAGTTTTATTATGAAAGGCAAAATATGTTAAAAATATATTTGCTGTTTACTTCCATATAAACTGTAAGCATAATAAAAAATTTAAATATGTAAAACATAATAGATCTTCCCTAGAGCATAGTGGGACTTCAAGGCTGGCATAAGCAAAATTCTCCAAGTACAATCAACTGGAACAAATATTTACATAATTAAATGAGCAAAAGTTCTTTTTCTTGTACATTCTGGTTAATGTGATGTACAACACAAATCAGCTGAAGTAATGCCAAGTTTCCAAGACAAAAATCACAAGCACTTTGGATCAGGCAAATCCACCTACTGACCATGGCATTTAATGTAAAAATTCAGTCCCTAGAAATGTAGGGAATAAACCCTGGATTTGAGACATAAATATTAAAAAAAAAGGATAGCTTCTCCTGTTTAAATTTAGCTTGTTGTTCTCCCTTCTCCTCTCCTGACTAGCTGTAGTGCTTAGTTAGAGGAATATCAAGTCCTGAAAATCTCGCTAAGTAACGATGTTAAAATCTCTTCTAAGTTTTACATAATATTCATTTTTAAGAATTATACTGCTGTCTTAAATACTGATATAGGGTGAAGACTCAACACCTCCTGTGAAGTCTAACACAGGGAAAGGTTTTGAGACAATGACAAGATTTGTTAAGTACAACTGTTAAAAAAACCCAACACCAGCTTTCTTTAACAATTCAAGAGAATCACACTTAGTAAAGTGTGAATGGATGTCTTTGTGGCAGCCTTATAAATCACAGTTATCGAGATACTTTAAATCAATACTACCAGCAATGTCTGAGCTCTAGGTAAACAGATATTAATTATGTCAGGAGCAGCATTTTAGCTACCTCATAACAAGTTTTTGTACAACACATCAACCTGGTGAGAAGCACCCTACCCTGAAAGTTCCACTTTGGTATTGTGCTCTGTAATAGACTTCAGGTAAGTCTGGCCCAGGGCTAAACAGCTGTGCTATATCTGAGATGATATTCTACACAGGCAACTAAATCTCTGGATGGACTGGAAAGAAATCCAAAGGATGATTGCAGAGAAAGATGGTTACAGGTTGGCCAGGGTATTACTACAGTGTGCTCAGAGTCCTCATGCTCAGATTCCTTATCACAGTTCAACGTTCCAAGAAGACACCTTGCCAAAAGAAGGATCTGATTTTTATACACCAAATAAACCATCAACCCAAGACCTACCTGGGTGATGATGTAAAATATGGCCATGTCTTGGTTTTAGTTACCTCCTGAAGTTGCTTTACACTACAGGGAAGTTATTAACAACAGATAATGGCTGTCACGTGTTTATTACATTTCTGGGAAAACCATGTTCCCTCAAGAAGAGTGCAATGCCTAAAAACAGTGGAGGAAGTAGATGAGTCTTCGGTAAGTACTCACTACAGCCTAGAGATTCCAGAAATTTTATGAGAAACAATACTGACTATTTTTTATTTTTGAGGTCATCACCAAGACATGACACATTGTCACATCTTTCTTCTTATTTTGGTAAAGAACAAATGCCATAGACCGATTGAAAGGCAAAAGAGTGACTAGAAATGTTTTGACTTGCTAAGAAGCAAAGATATTTCTGATGCAAAGACTTGGTCAAGACATTTGCATATGTGACTTGTTGGTCAAAATAAATAGGAATTAATCTCATAACTGAAGCAACCGAATGGGATATGCTAAAGCAGGCTTGATCTTGAATTTCTCAGTGAAAACACTCACTGTGCAGAGAAAGCTCCTTTTTATACTGGGTAGATAAAGGTGAAGAGAAGTGTGAAGAATGAGTCCTGGCTTATGGAGTTAGCTGGTTTTCCCCACAGTAGCAGGATTTAAAATGTCCATGGCCCATAAAGTTGTACTGGAGACCTTCTACTGATCTTCCTCAAGGAGATCATGAAACAGATCCTTTTATTTGGACACCACAAGTTTAACAACCATGGAGAAGCCTTGGCAATCCTGGCCAGAAATGCTTCTGAACCACCACAATACAGTCATTGATCTTGCAGCTATGTGGTAAACATTAAAGACAACTTGTAAAATCACAGTAGCTGCCACTTCACTTTCAGTTAATCACACATCAATATCTCATTCCAACTTTGTGACAAGAAACCTGCAAATAATAAAAAATTCCTAACTATCTGATATATATATCCTGTCAGCAGTGTAAGGCAGTTCAATGCACTACAATGCAAAATAATTGAGGAACAAACCTTCATCAAAGAATCAATGTGTTTACAATCTTTTCTGTGTTACATTGGGCGCTTGCATGTTTCTTTCAATACCTGTCAAACTTCTAAGAGAGGAAGGACAGAGCAGGATAAATAAAACTTCATCTCTTCTAGCATCCTGATATTTTCTAAGTTCGTCTACAAATTGCTGCATAAGGCACTTCATTCCATCCCTTTCCATCAGCACATCACTAGGAGTGCTGGTGCAACCAGCAGGGATGTCTGGCACCAGTCAGTGATGTCAAATCTAATTTAATACGGGAACTGACTCAAAGCACCTGATATTCCAGTGAATGTTAGAAGAAGCTCATGAAGTCTGTTTTGAAGCACCATGTTGGCCAAGACTGGGAGCAGAGAATTGCAGCACGTCTGATGCTTTGGGTGACAAAACACCTGCTTGGGAAGGAGGTAGAAGATATTGGTGATGCTTAAGAGCAGTCTCAGTTTCTCATGGGATAAGGTGCACGTGAAAGAAAGAAACAGAACAAAAGTTTCCTCTTTCCTTTCCTCCACGTGTAGAGGAAGAATTCTGTGTTGAGATCCTACAGAATACAGGAATTGCAGGGAATTAGCAATATCAATATAGTCAGCTGGAAGTGTGAATCTATGACTGAGGGCATAGAATCAAAAAACATTTTTTCCTGAAATTTTCTGGGGTTTGTTTTTCAGGTGAAGCAAGTGTTAGGGAAAAGCAGAGAGAAGAAGTGTTCAGTGATCCTCCACTTTTGTTTTCTGGTCCTCCACTTCGTTTGCACTTAGAATTACAGTGGTAAGAAACATCATCGAGAGGTGGTCCAAGGAACCACCAAAGAATGGGTTTCTTCCTCATTTTAACCTCCTTCCAGACACACACAGTCACCTCAGCTGATAAAGGTATAGCTCAAGATCTACTTAAAGAAGGAAGTAAAAGATTGACCATAGAAGAGAAGAGAAAATAATTTCCATGGAAGCCTCTAAAACTCCAAAACCTAAAAGGAATCTGTAATTGGCAAACATTTCTCTGAAGTGTTTGGAGAAACTATGTGGTTTCCCACTTTGTGTACCCACAAGAGAACCACTTAATTATGATCTTGAAGAGCACTGACCTGGCTTTTTCCCTACTCTTGCTCATGCTCCAACTTGAAAAAAGTGGAGCAGTAAATTCCATAGGTGACAGCCTTTCTTTTCACACTGAGAATCCTTCCCACAAAGAGCATTTTAAATTCATCATTTATGGTTCTGTAACATCTCTTTTGCACAGCTTAAGTAAAGCTGTCTGAAGACTGAATTCAGAATTTTACTTTCTCAAATGATAATGAATTTACTCAGGCCTTGAAAATGCACAAGGTCCCAAGCTTTAAAGATGTGGTGTCACTGAACTGCTTTTGAACATGGACCAAAAGTGGTTCTTGAAAAAGATGCCAGCCAAAAGCCAAGCTTACAACTGAATTTACTAATTTGGTTATAGCTACATATTTCTGTTGCTAAGTAAAATCCTACTGATTTTTCTTGCATGCACGATCAGAACATCTAGGAGAAATGGAAATGATCCTAATTTATGTTCATTCTCAAGATGATAATTTATTAAATTCAAACTTTTCTCACCGGCTGAGGACAGAGGTGTCATTTAGGTAACCCTTACACCTTGCACAAATGGGAAATACGTCTCACATTGCTTTAATGTGTTAAAGGTTCAGGAGAATGAATCTCACCCGATAGCATTTCCATACTTACAGACCCAGCAAAGCATTTTCAGGCAAAAACTCTACACAGCTGACTTGTGAAAATTCTGAGCTATGCAATTATGAAGTATGAATTCCCTGTATCACCATCAGCATATGGTAAGGAACATACATCATAGAAAGTAATATTTTTAAGTGTGTGGTTCAGTGGTTCCATGTTCACTGATTTGTGCTTGCTCCAGAGGACACATGATCCTTGGACATCTACTGCACTGAATCTAGCAGTGCTTTGAGAAGCATTAAAACAAGCCCTCCTGTTCAATATAGTTTCTACTTTTTTCTAATTGAAAAAAACAGTTTTCAAGGTTTCAAAGTTATATTGGACACCGTGATGTAAAAAATATAATGCTACAATTAAAAAAAATTAAATGGAGGAGAAATGTGAATATTAAATAAATTTACAACATTTTTATGGAAATATAAGAGTGTGGTAATATTTTAGCACATCTTCTGGACAGATCACTTCAAAAATATTTTTCCTTGACAAATCCTTTAAAAATTATGACCTTTTGTGTGTTGTTTTTCCTTATGACAGTGCTTCCTCCCCATATTTTCATTTGCATTATATTTAGCTACTGTAAAAAAAAAGTGTAAAATATAGCTGTCACTGGCAACAGTGACAAGCCTAAATAAGTATTTTGTATGTATGCATGTATTTGTGCTACAAGAGATTTAAAACAATTTTCATCCTTGAAAGAAAATTATGTGCAAAGACTGGAACAATGGAAATTTGTTTTAGTTTGCAATAAAATTTTCAACACCCATCTAATTGTCTTTTCTGACTTCATATCCCAGGAGTCTCAGGCCACCAGCTGAGAAACACTGTCTTAGGGAGAAACACTGAGAAAGAGAATGGCTTTACAGTAGCAGAACACAAAGAAAAAGCTTCATCATCACTGTTACTGACAAAAAAAAAAGTAGATTCAGGTTTCCCTTTCAATAACATGTCTAAATTTCAGGGATTTCCTTCAATTTAAGCAACAAAAAATTAAGCAGCAGATAACAGATACACGTGGCATCTTTCCATGTGGCTTTTTTGTGCTGTTTAAATATTTTTTGTTACTACCTGAAGTCTATTTCAGACACCAGATGTGATCCATAAATTCAGTTCTAGAGGACTAAAAAAAAAATAAATAATAAAGAACCCCACAATTTTTTCCATCTCTTTAATAGAGAAAAATGAAAACTTATTACCTCAGGAGAAGGCAGTCGAGTCATATCTACTTCACCACCAATTGGTGAAGAAAGAAGTTTGTCACCTAGAATAGTTTTCAAACACTCTGCCATTACTTCCTGCTGTTTAGGGCTGCAGTGGTTCTCCAAAGACAGTACAAGCGGATAGGCAGATGACTGGAAATATAATTTTAGGATTTATTATTAATAAACAAAAATATGAATAATTGCTTTTCCGAAATATCTTATGAAAGTCTCCTTGCCAATCTGTATTTACCTTTCTTTTCAAAACATTCAGGCTATAGATCCGTTGTTTCAGGTTAGTAACACAATAAAAAAGCTCACATTTGTGGAAAAGAGAAAACACAATTGAAGAAGATAAAAATGCACCTCAGGAAAATTAAAGCAGAGTTAGACATATGCAGAGGTGTAAAAAGAACTGCTTTGTTTTGGTTTTAAAAGGTAAAATCAGACTCTAAAATTAAAATTGACAGTGTAAAGCAGGATTAAATGTCTTTTCCTTTAGTTAACGACTGAAGACTAGATTTTAATTGACTACATTTCAAGTTGATAGTCTCCCCAAAGCTTGTTCAGAAATCATTGCCTCTACATGAACAAGCAATGCATATTTTTTATTTTTCATAATATCACATACTTTTCTAGGGACTGTCTACAACTTTGCTCTTCACAATACTCAAGCAAGGGAAATTGAGTAAAAATTAAAGGTGAAAGGTGAAAAAGGGAAACTGAGTAAAAATTAGAAAATAACTCAAAAGAAATGCATCCATTTAGACGTATAAGTAAATCTCATAAGTTGCCAGTATTACTGGTGGCTGCCAAAAAACATGATCTGAATGAAATCCTTCCTCAGGCAGGACCTAAATTGTCAGTAAGAAAGTACCATTTTATGTTTTCCCTGTCTTTACACTGGTCCCCTGAGCATTTGCTATTGTCTGTTAATAGAAGCACAGCTCAGCCTGGATGGACAGCTGGTACCAGCCATTACCTATTGTGATTTTATCTTCCCATTGGCACTTGGGCTTGTGAAATGAAGTTTGCATCAGAATTAAGCACAATATGTTTTGTATTAGCAAGAATAGGAGAGTTATATCCAATGGGTTTTGAAAAACAGTGAAATAAAATCATGTTTCTAATTTCGCTTTTAAAATCAGAAACTAATTAAATTTTATATAGAAAACAGAACAGAAAAAAACACAGCTTTGATTAACACTGAGAAGGCTATAAACACATATGTATAAAAATCCATATAAATTTATGATCATAGATTTATGTATTCACACACGTAACGCTGGCCTGAATCTGAGAGTTATCTTAATGATCATTCAGGACTTCCTTTGAGTAGGAGTTTTTTCAGAAGCCTATACAAAAGCCTGAGCCAGTGCCAAAAACTTTCCAGATTTCCATGCTTTTCCAGAGACAGGCAGAAGGCACATTGCCCTGATGAGTCACCTGACCCAAAAAAATCAGTAGCTGCTAACATTTATCAGGTTCAACACTCAAAATAAAAAGAGAGGAAATGGAAAACAAAGTCTCAAACTCATCTATTATCTAATATTTTTGTCTATTTCATAAATTCACACTGTAGGATATGACAGACTGTTAGCAGCAGAAGAACAGGTGAAGTAAAAACATTTAAAAAACATAAAGAAGGAGGAAAACATCAGACCAATTCTGAACTAGTTCTTCACTTTATATTCAGTCCTTTTAAATGATCCCAGGTGAGAATTCCACCTAACAAGCTGAGTAAAATCACCTGAATTCTTTGCATCAAGTTTGGTTTATATTCATTATGAGGAAAATATGTTCGTGATTCCCTAAAAAGGTTTTAAAAATACATTAAGAACAAATAGCACAGTTGTTCTGTAATTAATTTTAACAATGCCCATTGCCACAGTCTCTGTTTCATATTTTTTTACCCTGGAGAATCTGTAAGAGCCACGTCCCTGGCTTTGTTAAAGCCACCATCACATTCTAACCGACCTATGTATACATACATATGTCTATACATACCATAAATGCATACTTGTCAATCACGTGAATTACTGAACGAAATGGAATTTTGCTTGTTAAAGTGTGACCGTGGTACACAATGGGTTCATTGTTGGTGCCATCCCAGCAGTCAATCTCCAGGCAACGACATCCTTTTAAGAGAGCACTTCAGAAGAACAAAAGAAACAATTTTACAGCCAAAAGAAAGACACCGCACTTTTTTATACAAGTTGCTATATTTCTGATTACAAGCACATTGATTAATTACAGAAAAACCACATCATTTTCATCATAAATAAGCAGAAATCCTACAGAATAATACATATACAAGACACACATACTTTCTGTTGTTCATTTTAGGTGTGTTAGGTAATGAGTTTATTAGAGGATTAAAGAATATGGGATTACCTGAATAATCTTCTTTAAAAGGCTAAAAACAAGAGTCAAATATTTCAATAAAGGAATTTTGGAATAAAGGCAAATTGTCACTTAAAATCAAAGAATAAATATTTAAAATGGTCTTTTCTATTACTAGTCCAAACTTGCTTGCAAGTTTGAGAATCACTGCATTTAAAAATCCATTGCACTTAGAGAATCAGGTTGCACTTTGTCTTTACAAAAGCCAGTTGTTCTCCCCAGACCTTATTTCTGAGAGAGTGCTGAAGTTTTTCAGGCACCTTAACTTTACTGCTTGAATTTTTAATATGTTAGTGGCATCCCTTAAACTCTTAGGTTTCTAATATTTGACTTGCAACTAAGTGAAACATTTCTTATAAACTATTTTACTTAATTACCAATCTGTCTTTTACATGCTGCCTTTCACACATTAACAATATGTCAAATATGCCTCTAGCTGATTTTAGCATTTTCCTCGCACAAATAGTAGATGAAGAGGAAGGGAGAGGGGGTTATACCCTCTTTGCAATTACTTTCAGCAATTCAGCATTAACATCATGGAATTTTAAATACTGTTGGAAATTCAGTATTGCTTCTGATGGTTGCAAGGCACTATAGAACAATAAGAGAGCAACCAAAAAAAATAGTTCAGATAGATGATGGTTCCAACTGCTTTCTCTTCACTAAAGCAGTACAAATAATAGGAATTCTGGACATATCTCTTCCTAACTCCTAATACTTCCTGCCCTCTCAGTGTTGCCTTTATTACACAATCCATTTCCTTGTTTCCTGCCTCGGCAATAAAGCATCCTGGTCATCATCCTCCTGGAGCCACACAGTGCAGAGGTTCCTCTCCCTGCTGGACACTTGGGTGCCCACATTTTGTTGTTGTTGTTGTTGTTGTTGTTTCTAAACTGCTCACACTGCAACGTGCGCTGAACACAGATGTCCCTGACACAGACATACTCCAACATACATCCTGAATATTGATCAGATTAGAGTTTGCCTGGGAATTTTACATTTCTTTCAGGGAGTTATTTATTTTTGCATGGCGTATTGAGATTAAAAACTGATTTAATCACGTACTGTACACCATACTATAGATTTCATTTGCTGCAAGGTTGATTTTCTGAGATGTAAGTGAAAACATAGATTGTTTCCAGACTACGAACAGATGGTTTGGCAAATACATTGAAAAGTGTACGCACAAAATAAAATACTGCTCTCACATCTTTGACTTGTAGCTGTGATGGCTTTGTCCCTTATTGCCAAGTAGGATTGTATGTGACTTAGTATTCATTAAAAGAAAAGCCAAAGAACGTTTAAAATATTAAAAAAGCAGTATCTAAATACCTGGTATATCCCCATAAATGACTGGGTCCCATTAGTTGGTCAGCTATCAAGTAGGTGTTGTGAGAAGATGAAATAAAATAGTCACATAATGGCTGGTTCATATCTTGATAGATGGTCCTGTGCTGGCTTTTAAATATTGAACATTCATCTGAGTTCATGTACCTTATAAATCCTTCAAATGACATCTGCCTTTTCTTCCTCACTGAACAAAAAACAAAAGTAAAAAAATCTCTGACATGAAGCCATACTGATGGTTACATCCATGTACTTTCTGAAATTTTTAATAGCAAATTCTGAACACTGCTGAAGGTTATACAGTGCAACACTTTCCTGCAATTTTAAAATTCATAACAAATATATAAACAACAAAAACATCAAATACATGTGACTCTGGGGCTGAATTGCTGTGGTTCAAACTTCTGAGAGGGAATGTGTTTTGACACTTCTTCTATGGACATCAGTAAGAAAAGTTTGCAGTAGTCCTAATTAAATATAAAGTAAAATATTTGTTGTTTACTTTGGAAAGTAACATGCCAGACAATGTGCTAAGAGAATCTTTCCTTTTAAAAGAACAAGGATTGTTCTCTAAAATGTCAGTCAGAGATTCTAAATATAATCTGGCAGAAACTATGATTCCTAGCACCAAATGTCTTCCTCGGGGGTAAATTCCAAATAAATATTGATCAAATCATGTTTAGAAATACTTGAAATAAAAATAGCATCTTAACAAAAGAAATAACTGCCCACAGACATGAATTGCAAATCAAGCTTATTACACTACAGCATTTATAACAAAATGAGCTAATTGTGTCCATGCCAGTGATAGTCATCCCATTTGTTTTGGTTTTGACTGATTTAATGGCAAACAGAGCTATTACACTGCCAGCTACTGCTCCCTATGTCATGTTTCGAATGCAGTCATTTTGCAAATGATATAATCTCAAAAGTCAGCTTTGCCTCAAAACGTAGTTTGAATTAGTGCGGGATTTTGCCCAGTTCCTACTCTAAAATAACCTTATTGTCACCATAGCAGGTTGGTAGGAAAACAAAAAGTAAATAATCCAAGATTATTTTATGCTAACAATAACTTAGAAGTCAACGTATACAAACTTGGGAGCTGGAAATACCTGCAGGAAAAACCCCTTTTCTGATCTGGTAATTCTTACTACAGCTAAAAGAATCAGAATTTACAAGTTAGAATTGCAATTATTCATCTTCAGTGTGTGACAGACTGAAGGTTTTGCACCTGAATGAGAATTTACAGAAAATAATTATTTCTTAATTACACAGGTCTTTGAACTAGAAAACTTGCAATGTTTTACAATGATAAAGAAAAATAGAAGGCCATCCAGACATCAAACATACATTCACCCAACAACTGTTACTCCTACCAGAAGTCTTTCTGAAGCTATTCTGACAGACTTCCATTGATGAGGAATCCACAGAGAACCCAGCAAAACCATTTCAACAGCTAAGTAACCTTATTGTTAGGAGGTTTTCCATAACTAGGAAACAGAAGTTTACCCTGAAACTTCCTTGCTGTCCAAAATATTTGTTCTGTTTGGTATTATTCCTCTCCTCTTTTTTCATACTCTTTCACATATGAAAACTGCTTTTGCACTTCCCTCATTCCACTGCTTTCCACAAAAACAAATCCAATCCAGGGCATCTTTCTGTTTCAGATTTCTGATGATTTTCATTTTTCTGCTATCCGCCAGTGCTGTTAATCTTTTGTAGGAGAAAAGAGGATACTATTTTTTTATGGAATGTCCTGACAAACTGCTACTCACCCCTTACCATCTTAGAGGGGTTTACATGTTTATTATTTGCTCCATTTCTTTCTGGTAACTGACAGTATCTAGTTCCTTGGATATGCCCTTTCTAAAATAGGTATTACAATTGATCTTTTCCAGTCTTTCAATCCATCATTCATTTTCCCCCTATTTTCAAAAGTAACCTTGGACTTGTATTACTCAAGCTTGTTACAGTCAATTTTCTAAGAACTTGGATTTGTCAACCTGTCCTCACTGACCTGATTACACCACTTAAGAAGGTCCTACCCTGTTTTATCCATACTTTTGACTGAGATCTTACTCAGATTAATAATAAGATATAGATTGTACTTATTGCATCAGGAATTTCTTTGGTCTTCTTTTAACTAAGAGATTTGCAGGATGACTTCTTGCTACACTGATGACTTGAAAAGTGTATCTTGTTTAGTATCTTGACTTAGATTTATCCATATGTGTGTGTTATATTGTTCTATACTTGTAAAAATTGGATTAAGTTTCTACTTTCTGGATCTTTAAAAAGCATTTAGAATTTTTTTTACATTACTCAAAACAGGATACACTCATCCTGTATGCTTTGCCTATAATGAATTACATGAACTGTCTGGATTTCGTTTCTGATTAATTTATTTTTCATGGTCTATATATTTCTCTGAGCAAGTACAAGTAGAGCTAGTAACTATTTGTGTGTGTGTGTGTGTGTGTGTGTGTAATTTTTTATTTTCTAACAATTCTTACCTTTTCTGCATTTATTTATTAAATTAGTGAAAAATACTGGCTTTTCAAAGTCTTGCTTATTTTCTGAATTATTTATGATGTTTTCCTGGCTGTTCTTGCCACTGAGAAAAGTCAGCTTCAATATTCTCGAGAGAAATTAATGTTTAGGCAAATATGCTGATGACCATAATCCCCCAAAAATGAACATCTAGCGTTGTTTTGTTAGTCAATATGTAATTTCGTGGACTTCAGTAAAAAATTCAGCTCATGTCTCCCATCAACAGACTAAAAATCTTTGTATCTTTATAGAGCTTGTTACAGGCCCTTACATTTCTGAGGAACAGCCCAGTCATACTATTTTCTGACCATTTACAGACATTTCTGCTTCTACATTAAAGGAAATGTGAATTCATCTCCATAACTATTCCACAGTGAAAAGACTTTCATCAAGGCCTTGCATTTCTCCCCTGGAGGAGCCTCAGTCTTTTTCTCCATTAGGACCTTTTAGCAGTAGTTAGTGTGCACACACATATCCATTTGTTGTAGAAAGGGAAGGCAAGAAAAGATTTCTGTCTTCGCGTTGCCTCCTTTTGTTCAAGAAGTTCAATGATTTTTTTTTTCTTGCCTTCCTCTTTTAGGTACTGTGGAATTCATTTTATTAACAATATTCTTTGATATTGGATTGGGGTTTTTTTTCAAATCTGATTTAAGAAAAAAATTATTTTTTTCATTCCTCCTGTTAAGGTAAACTCCAGCTCTGCCATATATACAAATACTGTCATATATACAAATACTGTCATATCAGAGAGGAGTATCAAATACACAAATATCTGAGTATTTGAAAGACTCAGATTACATTATACATTATTTTTAGAGTTTATTGCGTTCTGCTTTCTTATTTATCTCGGAACTTCTTTGAAAGTATTTTTCTTCCTCTTTGGAAAGAAAAAATTGAAAACTTTCATGAGATGTTTGTTGCCCTGAAGGCTTGTGGAGCACCCACACTGAAGCAGACAAAACAAGGAAGAAACCACTCCGTGCTGGCCAGAGCCTCCTGCCAGACCTGTTTCCTCCCTGAAGGGACTGAGTACAACCTGCAGCCCTGACAGGGTGGGGGGAGAGGTGTCTGCACTGATGTAGAGACTGGGGAGCGGGGAGGAGAAGAGCCTGAACTGAATTTGAGACTAGGAAATGGGGAGAAAGGTGTTCCCCATGTTTTTAAATCTGTCTGTGTGTTCTTTGTCTCCTCGGAGATAAATTAGTAATTAAATGCATGTGTTACTTGGCCCCCAGAGATATTGAAATGGGTACAAGTGTGTTTGCTGGGAATTTTAGGGGTGAACTCATGAGAAATACTGGCAATCAGAGACAAGGCTGCTGTTCTGCTATATTGGAAGAAGGAAGCTTTCAATCATTGTTAAAACTCAGGCAGAAACATCATCAGATGGAATTTCATACTGTGAAATTTGACTACTTTACATCAGACTAAAACATTCATCCTCTAAGGGAACAGTAAAGAGAGAAATACTTCTTTGACTAAAGTAAGAATTCAGTTATTCCTTTTCTACTCTGAGTTTATATTCTAGGGAGACACTTTACTACCTTGCCCACACTTATAACTGGTGCATACTGGAATAAAGTATCTGTCTGAACAGCAGCTCAGTTTTCTAAGGGCTTATATCTCATAATCATCTGCTTTTGAAAATTTTCCCTGGGACTGGATATTTACACACCCTTTCATACATCTGAACTATTGTGTCCCACAAATCCAGCCACAGCCATTGTCTTAGTTGAGATTTTTAAGTCATCTTTCTTACTTCGCATGATTTTTTATGAAATCTGTAGGAATTTGGCAGAGATGTCTATTTTGTTAAGTTTGATTTACATTGGCCAGTGGGATCAAATGCTCTCTCCTGGAAATTTATGCTCTCCATGCTGCTTTCTCTCTCACACACATGCACAAAACCTCCCTCCAAAAACCCTCAAGACTGGATACCCTAGGGATAAACTAAAAATGTTTTTTTGATTCACAAATACATTCTGGATTACTGGAAGTCTTTATCTGACAGATGCACCAGGCTTATATTGTTATTTACAAAGCAAGCTGGTTTTTTTAAGACAGGATTGCATTTTTGCCCTGTTTTTGTATTGCCTAGCAGGAAAATAGGCAGGAGTAGTGTCTTTGAATGGCACTACATTGTAAATAATAGTGGGATGCACCTTCTTATCCTTCCTGTGCCTCTAATCCCATCCATGTAAATACTGGATAATGAGCAATATTTTTTAAAAAAAGATATACATACCAAGCTTTAAAAAAATGCACTTAGTTGGCGTGTTTTCTCTAATCTCATTTAATGAGTCAAGGCTTCTATTCAAAGCTAACAGTAAAATGGGCAGATAATGGAATGTTTGTGAAGAACAAAACTGACATTTGGATGTTAGTAAGACACAACTGTCAGGTGTGAATCACATATTCATATTTTGTGATCAATTCCATAGAAATGGTCCTTTCTGCCAAAAATGCAAGCTTTTTGCACACACATGAAAAAAATCTGTTAGTGTAGCATTTTGACACTAGGCATTTAAAATTTATAACAAAAATGAAAGAGTAATTCATTCCATACTGACCCAAACAAGCTACAGTACCCACAGAGAGAAAATTCAGAATTATCTGGCTCAATAGCATTGGAAATCTCTCTGCACAAATGTTAGGGATGCACTAAATGCTATAGGTGGATTTATTAAAGTTATGTGTAAAATCTAGTCACTGCTTTTAACCTAATCTTGACATACCAGTGCTACCACATTTATGAGAGAATGGTCATCTCTATTAGCAAACCTGTCAATCAAGTGTCAAACCCTGCCCTTTTCCCTTTCTGTGAAACACAGGGCAAGGGTGGCAGATGAGTCCGACAGATCATCCTGATGAATAATGTTCTGTAGCAAATTCAGAACGACACTTACACAAAATGGTCTATCACAATACCATATGAATCTTCTATCATGTCACTCATAACTGGAACTTTTCAATAAATATGTTTGAGTGGGAGTTTGAATTCACTCGAAGGAGCATGAACAATACAGAGATTATTTTGTTCAGCAAGATTATTTCCAATTACAAGACAAACAAATTTATCACAGGTGAAGAAACAGACAAGAATTTGGCTCAGCATCTGAAATTTAAACCAGACTTTAAATTGAAC
Source organism: Melanocharis versteri (assembly GCA_013397845.1). Classification (NCBI taxonomy): domain Eukaryota; kingdom Metazoa; phylum Chordata; class Aves; order Passeriformes; family Melanocharitidae; genus Melanocharis; species Melanocharis versteri. The sequence goes on from VZTG01004090.1 coordinate 32,192, forward strand.
CTATATAAACTTCAGGTGACATTTAGGAAGGTGTTTTCTAAGGGACTGAAGATTTTTCATTGCTTAACTGTGTTATAGCTTTTAACTTTCCAATCAAAACAGGTAACACAAAATGATAGGAAACTTTTAAACTGGTAACTGGTACAATTAGTAAACATTATTTCCTCAGAAAGAGTAGAATATGTTCAACAAAATACAGTCAAATTTGAAAGACAGCCTCAAAGAGTAATTGCATAAGGAGTCAAGTGTTTTGCAGTTATTTCTGGACAATAAGTGCCTCTTAATGAAATACTAAATGTTCTTCTGTTTCTCACTGTAAAATTGACATTTTCCATTTTCTTCTTCCACCACAGGTCAGCATAGATACAGGTTATTATCCCAGAAGAAATATTTTCTCCTTGAGTTTGTTTTTCTTAACCAGTTATCAATTCCACCCATTTTCAAAGACTGAGAACCGAGGAAACACAAGAATTGAATATATTCCACCGAATAAAGTAACAGCTTGCAACAAAATGCGGTTATGTCCTTTTCATAGCTTAGTTGTAAATTTTGCCACAAGATGAAATTAGTGTCAGTCAGCAGAAGAGTTACACCCCAACTTGAGGCACTTTTCAATAGGTGAAGAAGATGTTACCGATTTATGAACCTCTCCTCATCTCAGAGTTCTCACGATTCAGAAAGGTTGACCAGGCACCTGTGAATATTCTTACCCAGTGCTTCTGCAACTAAGTCAGAGGGACATAAAAGTCCTGTCTGAGGCCTTGTGTTATCACTAAATGACTCAAGGGAGAGAAGACAGTGTAACGAGCAGACAAGAAAAATGGCAGGTAAGAACCTTAAGAAAAACAAATTGAAAACAGCTTGTGATGAGCTGAAGAACAGAATACATAGAAGGACTAGAAAAAAAAGACAAAGAAATGACAGAGGAAAAAAAGGGATCAGAAAAAGGAGTCCACTATGAAAATAAATTAAAACACAGGAAGAAAAAAATAATAAATTGATAAAAAGACATTGCTTTTATATAATAAAGATATGGGGTTTTGCAAAACACAGTCATTGACAGAAGCACAATAAATAAGAGCCAGATATCAAATAGTTACTCTGTGCATACCTTCATCAATGGGTTCATACTTCATAATAATTTCTAAGGCAGTTGTTTCATTGGCTTCAGTTTGAAATTGTTCTTTTACAAGAAATTTAAGGAGCTGGCCGTCAGGTAGAATTTTGCCATCTGTCGAGTAAGCCTTGAATAGTTCTTCAAATTCAGGTCTGTGTACAAGAGCGCGATAAATTGCTCTGAAGTCGTCCATGCTAATTATCTGTCCCGAGTGCTTGTCAATGGTTTTCTGAGGAAAAAAAGAAACCAAAATAATTTATTTTTAAAAAATCAATAAAACAACATGCAATCATACAAAGTTGTACATCAAACAGTCTTTTATAACTGACCGTAAGAGTGAGAATCATAGAGGGATCCTCAGGCAACAGTGAATACAATCACTGACTTCAACTTTCAGATTACACTTTGTGTGCTACAAATATTTTATATAAAGTAAAATGGACCATATGACATAATCAGCATCTAAATAAGTGCTATAAATTTAGATGTAATGCATTTTTAATATTAAAACACATTGTAGAAAATCTCTAAAATGCTACGCATTAAAATAAATTTGCAGCATAAAACTTATCAAGTGGAAAATATATTTAGTATAATACCTCTTCAACAGCTATTTACACCATAATGTAAATACTGTCAGTCAAATTTGCATAGAAAATACAGCAACCAGTAATCTTAAAAATGAAATAAGGATGACCAATTATCAAGAGATACAAGACTTTCAGCACTTCAAATGAGAAACACTATTAAAGTTTGAAGACAAGATATTTTATAATAACCTATGACATCATGTTCTATTCTTAACAAGCCAGAATGTTTAACTTGGATTAATTATCCACACTTTCAGAATTCTTGAATTGTAAGCTTATTTTCATAGAGCTTACAAAATGTTAGCATAGTAATTAATTTCAGTGTTTCAGTATAAAAGCCACTAGAAAAGTTAAAAAGGCAAAAGAATTTAAGTAGAATAATACTTTTTTACCAGTTCTTCCTTTTACATTTTTCTCAGGTTTAACAATTCTATTTTTCCTTTAAATTTTTCTATTCAAAATAAGTAACTACAAATGAAATATAAATGTTTCTAGCATTTTAGCCTGAATTATTCTTAAAAGTTGCCAAATTAAGAGAAATTTGCTGACAGAATTGCTCACAAAAATCACAGATAAATGGCAATCCACTGCCTCAGTGACTATTGCTGTAACCTGATCAATATTCCTAGTTGTTGGCTCTTTAAACAGAGACTGCTGAAGAGGCCAAGTTCCAGCATCCATAACATGGCACTTACTATGGCTGGTTTGGCTTCCACGAAAGTGCCTATAAACAGGAAATTGCTTACTTGAGCTCTGGCTACTCTTTGATCGAGACTTTTGATTACTGCTAAATTAGATTGGTTTTGAAGCCATACCATAAAACCTAAAATTTTAACAATCTATTGCCAGTTCCTTCCTGCGCAGTATAATTCCTGCTGTACTTCTGAATAAGTACAACAATAGGATTAAAAATATATTAGATAACTGAAACAAGTACAAAATTAAATTTCATGAGGAGTTCTAGTAAAAAATCTTACAATTCAGTACTTCACTAATTGCTTTGAGTTTGTGAAAGAGAATAATAATGATCATTTTTATACAGAAATCACTAGCAAGAAAATATTTCTATACAAATGTTAATTATACACATTTCATTACTGCTGAGAAATTCCCCATCTAAGGTTGACATCCTCAATCCAATTTTTAATGTTCTTAACAATACTGCAAATTTGCTCATAACCGTTAAGCAGGAAAAGAAAATATCAGCTTATTTTGGAAATAAACAGTCTATCAGGACTTGGAAGATGCTCACTTAGTCACTGGCACAAAGAGAAGCTGGGCAAAAAATTGAAGTTTCTATTTTAGCTGCCTTTTGATGAAATACAGGCAATAATACTACACAGGAGAACTCTTCATATTAAAGTGATAAAAATCATGTCACTATAAAAAGATATTCCTATAATTTTTGGTAGATTTTTATTATTCCTATTTTTATCAATGCACATCAAATCTTTGCTGTTCAGAAAAAGAAGAGACAAAGAGTCTTGAGAGAAATTATATGAAAATTTATTATTCCTTAAAACCTTAATGTTCATAATTCTGATACTGCTCAAAAGAGTATTACAGTAAAATAAACTCAAAGAGAACAGACAAGAAAAAAGCCGATTATTCTTTAAAATTAGTTTTCTCTAAAATGTATCTTGCTATGTATAACCATTAGATTAACTGCTGATGCGTAGTTACTGACAATGATGTCAGTTAGATTCCCTTCCAGAATGCTCTGAATTTTTACATATTATTACACTGATGAAATATTTGATCCCCCAAACTGCTGAACACGTGTAAATCTTTCTCAAATAGCAAAGCACACCTAACAGTACTGCTACAAATAACTAGATCAGGCTATTGGGTATAATATGTTGTTAAGTACAACTAGATCAGACTTGTTCTTTGCAGATCACTTCCCTCAAATAATTCCTCTCTTCTCTACCCACAGCTGACCATCTCTCTCAAACCCTTGTCAGAAAACAAAGTAGGTGCAAGATAGAGGAAACAATGAAAAGTAATTTTAAGTTCTCAAGAGATTCTCAAGGTTGGCAGTTGTCTCAATGCAATGCAAGTTCAAAAACCACAGGAAGCCTCTTTAGCCAGGGTTGAGCTCATGCTGCTGGTTTTACCTCGGCCTGACAAGGCAGACAACATTGAGAGATGAAGAACACAGCGTGAGGAAAACTTAGTGCCTTCCTTCTCATGACCTAAAAGTTTCTGACTTGCCGTAGTTAATTCTTCTCCTCCAAATCAGGACAGAATCAGCCAGCTGGTTGCAACACTCTCAAAAGAATCCTATATGTATATATCCACTCAGTTTCATTCCCTTAGGGAAACAGCATTACCAGACAGCTGTTTTGGGGGGAAAAATGAGGTAAAAGGGAAAACCTTACATCTTTTGAGTCATTACTAGAAGAGACCTGAAGAATGTGTAAGCCCAGGATGTGCCAAGGCACTCAATTTTGTAGTATTTGCTCACTGAGACAAGATCTGCTTGGCAGTGATTTGCTTACCTACACTAAATTAACTCATTCAGTCCAATTTCTAATTGTATCATGTAGCCTTCACAGAAATCTCTTAAACGCTGCCATGTCTCAAGGCCAAATCCTTCCCCTGGGAGTTAGACTGCAATCCCCATCCATTCGGGCACACCTCTTAAATGCTACAGGAGAGGTATAGTGGAGAAAGGAATGCATGTCTGCTGGATCTAAAGCCTGAACAGCTCAGATAAGTCCATGTTGTCCCCCAGCAAGAGGATTTTTAGGAAGTTAATCTAATGGCTCTGTCCAGCATCTGACAGACACATCTGGGATCCTTAGCTTGACCACAGAAGAAGGAGAATAGGATGAAACTAGAATGCTTTGACATTTTCCAAGTGCGGCCATGTTACAAAAAAAAAAAAAACTGGGAATCAAAATCAACATCTTTTCCATCTTATGCTAATTTGTTGTGGTGGAAAGACAGCATTACATGGATGTCAGCCTCTTCTCCAAAGTAACAGGCAATAGGACAAGAGGAAGTGGCCTCAGGTTGTTCCAGGGACGGTTCAGATTGGCTATCAGGAAAAATTTCTTCACTGAAAGTGTTGTCCAGCATTGGAACAGGGTGTCCAGGGAAGTGTCTCAGTCACCATTCCTTGAAAGCATTCAAAAGATCTGCAGACATGGTGCTTAGGGACAAGGTTTAGAGGTGGACTTTTCAATGTATTAATGGTTGGACTCAGTGATCTTAGAGGTATTTTCCAATCTAAATGATTGTGATTCAAATGCAAGCCCTAGGTCATCTATTTTACACAGAAACAAAAGACCTGGAGGAGGAAAATTCTTTGCTGATTTTGCACACCACACTAGCATGAAATACACTTCCCAGAAAATTAACTTGAAAAAATCAGCAAACGTAGGACATGTAACAGAACCTCCAAACCGTTAATTGCTTAACGTACATACACCTTACCTTGAAAACATGTTTTAAATGTTCTTCATCAAAAGACACTTGCATTTTTTCAAGCAGCCTCATGCAACCCTCTAAATCAATATTCCCAGTCTTGAAATCATTCTGAATGAGATTCCAAAACCATGTATAGGAGGTAAGGTTAAGGAAGATTCTGGCCCATGAAATTGCCTTTTAATGGGGGAGGAGAGGGGAAGTTTCATTTTGTTAAACTTAAAAAGCTTTTGCTTTCCTTTTCTCGCACTCTAGAACATCCTTGTCTTCTGACCCCTGAGAATGCAGCAGGCCCCGAGGCGAGCAGGAAGAGATTTTTGCTCAGTCCTCAGAGACTCTGAGGGCAGTGACCAGAAGGGCCGAAGGGCGGCTGTGAAGGAGGTCGGGGGGTGGTCAGGGTGCAGGAAGGGGTGCAGTGAGAGGAGGGAAATGTGGGGAGGCCGAGGGGATTCAGCAGCGGCAGGGAACAGGGGGGAAGTGCCAAGAAACATCAAGGAATGAGTGCTCCCAGCACTGTGCCCACCCAAACATTATCAACTGGCCCTGGCTGATGGGACTGACTGCCCCAGGCCCTCCCTGCCACCCTCCTGGGGGTCCCCGGTGTGCCCAGGCCAGGCCCAGGCCCGAGAGGAAAGAGACATGTTCTGGGGGGTCCCAATGGCAGCTGTCACAGGGCAGGGAGGGGACAGGAGGAGGAGAAGGTAGCAAAGGAAAAGGATATCTGTTCTCATCCATGGTGGCTGTGCATCGCCTGCTCCAGTCCCCTCAGTGCAGTGGCATTGCCAGTGCCTGGCTTGGGCTCACAGTGGGCTCCTCATGCCACTGTGCCCTGTTCGAATGGCATGGAATGTTTGCTCCCCCATCCTTCCACTGTCGCTCCAGAGCTGCTCTGCTGATGTCACAAACTGCAGGTGCCCAGCACAGGCCCAGTCCTTCCCCTGCTCCACCGCCCTGCCGCCATCTTGTGCCTTTTCCTTGCAGCTCGAAGCGGCCCCCAGGCCCTGCCCCGATCCGCCATCTCCCTCCCTGATCTGCCATCTCCCTCCCTGACCCACCATCTCCCACCCTGACCCGCCATCTCCCGCCCTGAGGCTATCCCACATCCCAGCATGTGCACCAGGCAGGAGCTGTGTGAGGCAGAGCAGGCCTTTCGCAGCCAGCTCTGCCGGTGCCCTCCCGGGGGCTTTGGCCAGCTTGTCCAAGGTCTCTCTGCTCTGGTCGGAGGTGACAAGCGGGTGAGGCAGGAGGCTGTCCCCACACCAACATCTTCCTCCAAATAACCAGGAGCACTGTGCTACCAACCCACTGCAGGATTTGGGGAGAAACCCCTTCTTTGGGCCTTGCTGGCTCCACAGCACGGTGTGATGGTGGATGTTGGGGAATTGTGAGAGGACACCCCAGAGGGCTGGGAGGCCATCCAAGCTTCTCTGCAAAGAACTGCTGTGTGCTCAAAACCAGCCTGGGCAAGAGCAGCTGTCCCTGTCCTGCTTCAAGGCACACCAGTATCAGCCTCCAAATCACTGGGACAGCCTTTGGAAACCAGGCTGGACTTTCGCCCTGACTCCATTTCCCACTCATTTTACAGGGATCCTTCTCCAGGCAAACTGCCTCAAAGCTGCCAGCTTCCACGTAGCTGTCAGCGAGCCTGAGTGAGACTCTAAATGTGACAGACCAAAGGCAGTTTGCCACAACTTTTATGAAACTTGTGAAAGCTGAGGACACCAAGTTTTGTATTGACATTCTGGAAAACATTCAGATTTTGTCAGAGAATATATGAGGGGAAAATCTGTCGAGGAATTCCCTGTTACTCACACTTTTATGAACTGGAATAAACTATGGAATGATCAGCATCTGAACACCAAGGTCTCCAATGCAGGAGAGCCTCAATGCTTACTGAAATACAATCTTTAATATGATGGCCTAAATAAAAAAGGTGAAAAAAAGACAAAATAAAGTTGTTTACTTGATTTATTTCTGGATCACTCAGGAGAATACAGAGACTTCCACCAGTCAATCACCGCTTTAAAAATAATTCAAGTCTGTAGTGACTAGAAATAATTTGCTGGGGTTTTTTTCACTTTCTTCATGTACTTTTCAAGTACTTTACTAGTAATGGTCAAAATGTCAAAGGCAGCACAGTGCTACAGGTCACGTAGTAAGCAAATTCTTACTTTGCTTTGTAATTTTAACCAAAATTATATTCACTTATGCAGCTTCACACCAAATTAAACGCTGATTATAAGAAATTTGGCAAAGTAGATTGGCAAAGATACTCGGACATTATATCTAGATCTTATTTTCATTGCTACTGAAATCCTGTAAATTCGGCCTTCAAGTTTGCTTGAGCATGAACAAAAGGAAGATCAGGACACAGGAGGAAAATATTTCTTATAGCTAGTGCAGAAGATGTTTCAGGACTGACCAGGGATGTATGCTGGATGTTGCAGCATTAAAGAATAATGTTACTTCCCCTCTCCCAGTATTTATTATAGAGGCCAAAGGAATGCATGTGATTTTGGTTTACTTTCAAATTGTGATAGTGATTATTTCCTAACATTTATCACAAATTATTACAAATGCCTACCATCCTTGCTGTTTTCTGTAAACATAACTTTTAATTAGAGTTTCAATAGAAACAAAGTTTAATTTCAAGAACTACCGTAAACACTACACTTAAAAAAAAAAAAGGTGTGAATATTTAAGTGTTATTCTTACAAACACCGGATGTTTTTAATGTAAGATATGATTTTGTTTTTGTTCATCACAGCCGGTGGGAATTGCAGTGCCACGTGGGTTGAACACTACCTTTTGTAAATACTCGTCTGTGGCTTTATAGATTCACTGCCAACGGGCCATGGTTGGTTTCATTGTCTTGGTTTTAAAATGCAGTCAAGAACTATACATTGCTATGGTTTTGGGGAGAAAAAACATTGTGCAAAAACGGACATCTTCAGATTAGTCTTTTGATGAAAAGTGGAGATTTTGCATACTTACTACCCCCTGATTTGGAAGATTCCTTTCTCTATGTATCCGGATATGACAATTAATTTCCCAGAGAAACCAGTGCAGCTGAATAGGGAGAAGGATGGAGCATGGAGAGCATTTTCTGTGCTCCCTCGGTTCTTCAGAGTTGCATTACCTATGGGTCATTCTCTTTTCACCCCACAGCTGCTACTGAGATCCATCCAACACCAATCCAGCCCTTTAGTGCCTATGTTCCTGCTGGAGACCATTCAATGAGCAAGCAGCTGTCTTTACATGGAATTTGGTTGAAAATGTGATTATTTCTTTATTGAAAGTAAAAGTAAATTTATTAAAAATGTTATACAACGCAGGGCTGCTATAATGAAGATGGCATGCTGTGAGTGTAGCTCGTGTCTGCAGTACCAAAAAATAGATGAAATTTTGGACATAGATTTAAGTGCTAGCAGAAACAGATATAGCACTAGAAATCCTGGATTGGGGAAAAAAGCACTTTTTTCAAATACAAATATTGAACAAACATTATGGAACAGTAGGGAACAATGAAAAAGACTTAACAGTTAAATGACTTTCAGTTTCCACATTTATTCCACCAGATCAATCCATTATGAGATTCAAATATGTGGCATTTTGCAATATACTGTTTGGTTCTATAGAATTAAATTCTCTCTTCTTTAAAATGCTGTTTCTGTATGGCAAAATTTTAGCAAGGAGTGCTATAATAAAAAACATTTAATATTGTAGGATTATGAAGTTTTCCTATCTTCCCTATCAGTCTACCTTTATGAACTCTTCATTTTCTTTCAATTTCCTTTCTCTATAAAAGAGAGAATCTGTGAAACCAGAATCTGCAACAAAAACTGCTCGGAAGGATGGAATTTTGGCAAAATAAATGTCCCGATCTGACTGAAAATGCTCACTCATTTTTTGCAAGGCTATGAAATTAATCTGGAAAAAGTAATTACAAAACAGGCTTTGTCAATTTTCCCTCTGCATTCTACAGGATGGGCTTTCTTCTTCTTTTTTTTTTTTTTTTTTTTTTTTTTTTTTTTTTTTTTTTTTTAAATTCTTTTGGAAAGTGGAAACAAGGAATAATAAATGTACACTGGAGGTGTACAACTCCATGGAAAACTTCATTGAACTTTTATTTATACACTTTTGTGGCTCTGAATGTCTTCAAGATTTAGTTGCAACTGCTTGCTTTTATGTCTATAAGTGATTTTTCGTTGTTGCATAGGGAATACATGCCAACTTTCATTATCTGTATTCCTAAAATAGCCTCCTTTTCTCTCTAATGCTTTGAAAACCATTCACATTCTTATTGCCGTTTGTGAATCCATCTCTTTTTTAATTTCAGTTCCCTGTATTTTGACAAAAGAAATGAAGGTTTGGCATATATAACATACATATATTTATATATATAACAAAACCAAAAACTCAGGTTGTCCAGCTGTATCAAACAGCAGGTTTCCATTGCAGCCAGGAGTACAGCATACCTGGAATTGAAGCACTGTCCTATTTACAATCATAACTCTCTGCTGTTAAAGACTAGCTTTGTGCCTGCAAAAATACATTATCATCAGGTATCTTTTGGTTCTTCTTATCTTAGGTTTTTGCTGAGTGGCCATGGTTCTTTGTCACAAGATCATCTACTCCATAAGTTCAGAATAGCTTTATAGATGTAATTTTCTTTCAAAATAAAATGGGAATTTTGTTAAAACTCCATTCCTCCATTTTCAGGCTTGCAGACTCATTAGAATCAACATGTTGGTAGAAATGTACCTGTGCCAAATTGGCTCAATTTTTTTTATTTCTGACAATAATTTTGAATCTATCATTAATTGTTGCTGTAAAGAAAATTATCATTTTTACTATGCCAGTAACATTAGAGTTTAGCTTGGACTTCATTGTCAGCTTACAGCTCCATTAAAATGAGAAGACACTTAGTATTTGGACTGCATATTTAATGTTCCCATTATAAGGTTTGCTTCATGTTTTGCTGGTACTACAGCAGGTGGAAAACCTATCAAAATGAAAACAGTAAAACAAGCTTAATGATTTCATTTTCAAATGTAAGTGTGGAATTAAAAGCTAATTTATTTTTTGTTTCAGAATAGATAGGCAAATCTGTAACAGGCAATAAAGACTCCAGATATCTGTTGGCAGAAAGCAAAGTCTATCAATATTCCTAGTCATTGGAAGAAATTCATGTTTTCCTCTTTACATTTTCCAAAAATTCTTTCTTTTCTTCATTCATGGAAAGGAAAAGGCAATTTTTATAAAACAAAACACCTTACTTTTCTGACTTCCAGCTTGTAGTCTGTACTAAAATCTCCACTGTATGCCTTACCCCCCATTCCTCTCCAAATTGTAGGAAAGAAAAGAAAATATGATTTTAAAACAGAGGAAATAAAAATGAAGGAAATCCAAAGAACCTTCTGTCAAGTGTCTCTCTCTCACTGAGCTCAGACAATCAACACATTAATGCTGCAGCTATTGTAAGACTAAATTCAAGGATTATTTTCCCTTCTACAGTAAGAATGGTTTAAAATGTTCCAATAAATCTGAAAAAGCAGATTTATTACATGCCAAGTGCAAGATATTTTCTAAGTCTGTATGTCAGTATGCCATTCCTGCCCAAATAGTGGATTTTATAGTCCTTTCTAATGAAAGCTTCAGAGTTATAAAAAATGTGGAATGGTTTCAAGAAGTCACTATTTCAAAAAATAACTATTTTGAGCTATTCAAAGAATAGTATCCTGGGATTTTCCAAAGTTGCAAGACATGTTTGTTATAGAAAGACTTTGGAATTGCCGCCATACAAAGCTGAAGGAATAAGAGATATAATAATAATAATATTTAAAACAGATGACCCATTCCATACTAGATCATTAATGCAGTCAATTATCCTTGAGCAGGAAGAGGAACTGCTACACATCCTTAAATTAACACCCAGAAAATATTTGGAGATTGTGGGATCCTAATAAAGTCTGCTGATGGCGACAGAGATTGTAGATGAGACCTGACTAGGGTCTGTCCCTATGTGTGTTCCCAGGACTGCATATGAGACACATTCTTAAGGGAATGGAAGACCAGTGTCTAGATTAAATTACAGATGACAAAAGTTGACTCTTAATAACTGAGGTAGGGATTAATATAATTATATGTGACACGTGTGCAAAGTAGCCATGATCCCAAATGAAATCCTCTGATAGTTAATGCAAGTTTCTTTCACAAAACGAAAAAGCATTAAGAAACAAGAAATTTTCTATCCTGGTTGAAATTTAGAATTACAAACCTACATCCTCAAGGACGCTGCTGTGTTCTCATGTATGACAGTTTTCTTTTCCACAAAGATTCAAGATGTACCTACTCAGATCACAGATTGGTGCACCAGCCCCTGGCAAGCCTACAGCTATTTAGGTGTGCTCATCTTCACTGACAGAAAGCAAAGGATCAAAAGTCTTTGCTTATTCACTTATTCATTGCTTTTTCTAAAACACAGTTTGTTTATTCTTAAACAGAAGAAGTTTAGAAGCTCAAGGAAGACAAGACATTGAGTAGAGTGCTGCTCATGTAATTTTACTGTTGTCTGACTTCTGATACACAGCCTGCCCACCAAGGAGTTAGACTTTAACCCAAATACATAGATCGGGCTATACTAAATCCTACACATTCAAATAGGATGAAAATACGAGTTTGTGTTCATTATCATTCATGTTCATGGCTGGAGGCTGTCACAGTGGCCCTTTCTGGCATTAATCCTCCCGTCATTCTACCTGGGCACATGGTGAACTGCCCATTTCATATGGCTCAGTTTTTGCCCACCTATTCACATTTCTTTCCCTTGGAAGGGAATGTTTAATTTGGGGTACAGCTGGCACAGGACAGCGAACTGGGGAATGTATCCCACTATGGGAATTCAATGGCTGAAGAGTCCAAGTTCCTCTAAAGGTTAAAAAAAATAAATGCCCTACAAGCAACTTCTCTTTGAGTGGGGAATTGACAGCTAAACCTCCCAGAGGAGGAGTTTTTCAGTGGGAAAAAAAAAAGTATATTTCAATAAATTTCTTTGGCTTCAGATAAAAACGCTTTGTTTCTGAAAGAAGATAATCAAGGGACAGACAAACAAATTTGTGGGGGACGGGGGGGATATTTGTAGAGTTTTGGGGTTTTTTACCCTGCATTGAAGATACTGTTAGTCGGACTTCCTCTGAGAAGCTCACCACTCAGAAATCAGGCTCACACAGAAGTGAACAATCCTGTACATGCCATGGACAGCTGTGTTGTCCTTTATGTACCATTGATCCATTGATCTTCAAGTGCCATAGATAACTTCCCTCTAAAACCAGGCATGTTCCAAGCCATCAAGTTTCCCTATGCTCTCTTTCTTGCTTTATAACATTCAACAGATGAGAAAAAGGGGTTTTTGTTTCCAATGCTTATGAGTTCATTAGCAAGTATCTTTTACAAATCCCTGTGACTATTTTTGAGAAAAAAAACAATTGCCAGTTCACTGAAGATATTAATTTCATTTAAGAACTATATTTCACACAAGACTTCCCATTTTCAACTTACTTTAATTACATAGTCATTAGAGACAGATATGAGAAGCACAGCTTATTTGAAGTATTTATTATTCATTCTTGTATTGTTAATGAATTAATGCCTGAAGTGCATCTGCAGTAAGAAGTCACCTTCTTGTTCATCAGTTTTTCAAGTCCATAAAATAAATGTGATTGCTTCAGGTACTGTATTACATAAATTCAGTACCATTGCTTTCCACATATAACATCTACATGCAAATTTATTCTGTTGTTCTTTCTTCAGTAATTAACATTATCTGCTAATACATTCTTGCTCAGACCAGTTCCTTTAGTAATGATCATCGAGTGTGCTGTATGTATTCACTGAGCAGCTATAGTTTATTCTTTCTCTTTCCATCAAAAGGTCATTTTAAAGACACATCGACAACACGCTTTCTATGATCTGTAAGCCCTGCAAGAACCAAGCTGTTGTTTCAGCCTCTGGGCTGTGGTTCCATATGCCTAAATCCATTATAAAATATGGATTTATCTGAAGCCAATGAGAAGCATAATTAACATTTTGGTATTTGGTGTGCAATAATTTATTTTCTGTTATCAAAGTTACATAGGCTGCCATATATGTGTGATACAGTTTATGGGAAAAACTGTGCTTAAAATGCAGGTTCTTTCAAAACAACCTGTTATTTCTTGTGAAGTATGCATGGGGAGAAAGAAAAAATTAAAATGCATAGGCTCTATTTTTCCTTCAGCTCTTTTCTGGCTCCTCTGTTTAAGTCCCAGTTCAGCGAAGTACTTAATTGTTTGATTAATTACAAACATTCGACTATTTCCACTGGGAGGAGTAGTATGATATAGGTACCATGATGATACAGTTGGTTAAATTTGATCATACACAATGAAGGACCTGAGAAAGAAGGTACAGAGAACAACAGAAATGTTGCCTTCTTTTTACTGGGAACTTTAGACCTGCCTGGAGAAAGTTGCTACAGACCAGTTTCCAGTCCTTTGCTCAAATCTATTTTATAACTTAATCTACATGATTCTGCTACATTTCTTTTCTTAAATGTGATACATGTTGATTCATTTTCTTTAAATTGATACTACTAGATCCTGAAATGTTCTTAAAAGCTTAGAAGCTTCAGTAAATTAAATACTAAGCGTTTATTCTTGTTCTAGTCAAAAACACAACAGTCAAGTGAAGCACCTTGGCCATTTAAGCTCTGAGCAGGAGTGTTCAATGTCTTCTGAATTTGAGGAGGTTCAGCTGTGTGTCTCATTCTTCCAGTGGAGCTCCCTTACAGCTGTAAGAAAATGTGTTCATGCGTGCTACAGAATGAGCAATCTGTGGGCATAAAAGGAGCAAAATTAGCATCATTCCTGACATAGCTGGAAGGTAGCTGAAGAACCTGTGTTCTGGCATCTTCTTCTGCACTCTGAAGATACAAAAGCAATTTTTAAAAAAACTTTCCATACTGCTTTTGTGGATTCAGTAGAGAGAAATTCTGTTTAATTTTTGTGAGGTGATCCACTGTTATGCATTGGGAAAGTGGATGCATTAAGCACTGTGAGCTGATGAGATTCTACAACAGTGGGGGTTACCTATGTGTTCTCAGATAACAGGGGGGAGATAAGAAACTAAATGCAGAATGAAGGTGAAAAAAACCTCGGCTTTTTGCTTGCCATAGCATCTTTAGTTTAGAATTTTAGGTTGTCCACTACTTTTTTTTTTTAAACAAGATTTATTATAAGAATTTCCTATATATAGGGAATTTCTGTCAATTCTCTGAACACATAGGACCAGACTAGAAGAGGTGAAAGCATTTGCAAATTTACCCCTGCTACAGAGCTGGCAATTCCAATGTCTAATTCCTACTGATATTGGCACAATATTTTTATAAGCAAAAAGTTGAAGTAGAAACAAAAAGAACTCAATATATATATCATAAAATTCTGCACTCCAAAGTGACTTTGATGCTTCTGTTCCTGTTTCATTAAGCTCCTCATAGGCAGCATAATCCCGATAATTTCAATTCCCTAGAAGAATATTCTCTTTTTTATTTGCTTCTAAAAGACCAAATTATTAACCATGTCATATTGTAAAATTGCCATCTAAAGACTTCATGATGAGCTAAGTAGAAAGGAAATTGCCAGGGGCTGTAAGCTCTGGGTCAGAGGACAGTTGTTTGTAGCTCATTAGTATGATGTGGTGAAATCTGAAATTATATTAAATGTTTGTTTAAGATGTAATTAGTGAAGAATTTATGCATTTTCAAGTCTTCCATGCAGATCTGTAGTCTCATATCAACAGTGGCAGAAATGCTTTCATGGGTGCATTATTTGCCTCATCCAGAAGCAGGAAAACAATTCAAAAGCCAAAATATATTGCTCAGCATGTTCACTTTTTTTTTTTCTTTTTGCTATTTCTCTCTTTACTCAGCTGTGCAACCCTGACTGCCAATAGATGATTTTACAGGAGAGCTCAATTCAGCCTGTCCTGTTCCCATTCTGCCTTTTGATGCCTGAAGAAAATTCAGATACAACCTGAATTACCCCCATGACTTTGGGCCGTGGAGGCCAGGAGTCAGCTTCCAGGCTGCTGTGGCACAAGTACTGAGCCCCTCAGAGGCTCTTTCTCAAGGCTGGATGATCTCTTTGCTCAGACTGGTAAGAAGGAGAATAAAGACTTCACACAAAAGACTTCAGCTGGACTCCTTGTTTTGACGTCAGCGAATGTGCCATGAAATAGAAGATTGCACTTTTCCCTTGGGAATTTGGTCTTAATGCCCATCTCTGTGCAAGCACACACAAGTCACCTGAGCTGCAAGCTCTGTTTAGTGGTTCACCCACCAGCCAAAGCTCTGAGCAACCCCTACCTCCTCCCTTTAAAGCAAACTGGGTGCAGACCTTCACACCAAACAGACCTCTTCTTCAATGTGTCAGGTGGAAAGGATTAAGATCCTGTTTTCCACCTACACACCAAAAGGAAAGAGAGCTTGGCAAGCAGCCCAGTGAATGCGAGTACCCACATGAGAAAAAAAAAAGAAATGGAAGGAGACAGGAAAGAAATCTAGGTGTGCTGGGGGGGAAATAGTGTTTGTTCTTAGAGTACAGTACTGCCTGACCTGTTTCTGAAAAAAGACACAGAATAAAATAGATGTAGGGCTGATATACTTCTATCAGACTGTTGAAATAAGGATTTTGGAAAGCCAAGTATGAATCTCCAATTGTTTGGTATTAAGTCCTTCTAAAATCTTTGCACAACTGATCTTGGTACTGGGATATCCAAACCCTGATCAGCCTGGTTCTTGAACCAGTTTCATTCCTGCTCTGCCTGAAGAGCTAAAACCCAGGCTAATGAGATTCTGTGCACTATGGAGCTACTGCAGCTCAGCTGATTTTGGAATTCATGCTGGATCTCTGAGAGAATCCCCAGCTGTGCTGCACAGTATAACTGGGCTGGCACTGACGCTGCCACCTCAGGGGTCACTGCAAATGCATTGTGGCCATGAAATGCCCTACATAGGACAGGACAGGACAGGATAGACCTGCCAAATATATTTTAGGGGATGAAAAAAGCCTATAGATACATCTAAAATATAAAGTGGATGTGTGTATATGTATATATATATATATATATGAAAAAAATAAAGAATATGTGTGCGCATATATATACACTTCGAGATGAAATAGAGCCAATAAAATTAGGAGACCTAAAAATCATGAAAGGGCTAAGCTCTAATTCACATACAGGGTGCAAGCTGCAGTCACTTATTCAATGTTTAATGCTGTATCATTGAAGATTCAGTCTATGCAGATTCCAGATAATCCCCACAAGAAACAAGGTTGTAGTGAAAGTCATATTTGAGGAATTATTGAAAAATAAGTGTATCTAAGCAAGATGAACCTCAGCGCACTGGGTACATCTGTATAATGCTACACATTTCAGGATAATAGAAGTTTTCCTTTGAAAGAAAATAATATAGTAATTGGTTGACAGATAAACTTTTTCCCTAGCTGCCAAATAGATTTACAAACATGAAGTTTAAAATAGGGACTTAGCTACTGTATCTAATATAATTATAGAACATTGAAGCTTTATACGCAGCATTCATTGGTATCTGCATACTTTTTTAAAAAAAACAGCAAATACTTTTTTTCAGAATAACAGCCTTGGAAAATGCTATTCAATCACTTAAAAAATTGGATGCAAAACAACTTTGACCACAGATTAATACAAATATCTCCAAAAGCAGAGTTACTACATATAAACTTACTATTGCTCATGATAAAAATCTATCTCACTTAAATCTATCCCACTCTCATATTTAATCCGTTTATAAAAAGACAGTATTTATACAAATAAGGATAGCTTTTAAAATAACATTTTATTTAAATTTTGTTATTTATATTAAAAGAATATTCAAATGCCTCAATTGTGTCAAGTCAGGTGAAGTATCACTGAGAGTGAATATCTGTTGCTAAAAGCAAGTAAAGGCTCATGTATCAAATGAGTTTTGTAGCCATGACAATGCCCATGTAGAAACCTAGACAAAAGGAATATGAATGTTTATTAAAGACATGTTTACCCTGCATAAAATAGTATTGCATATTGTCAAAAATTCCTGAGAAGGAGCTGCACTTGTACCACTACAATCCTGTAGCCTGCATCCATCCTATGGGAAGCCACATCCTAATTACTTCAGTGATACAGAAACACCTGCAATTAAATACACAGAGCAGCCAACACAGTTTGGCTTCTTGAAGAAGGACAAAGAGCATCAGGAGAATCAGTTTCCAGCCGTGAGGGGAATAAAATTGTGCCAAGTCATAATTCAGGCTTAGGTGGGAGAGGAATGAAGCCTGCCCAGACAGATGAGGTGGAGTTAAAAGTAGAGCTCTTAATGGTAACAGTGCTAGTGGCACAGTCCCACAAGAGCTGGATGGAGGGGAGGTCTTCAGACAGCCCATCAATACTGAGCAGATTGTTTCCAGCTTTAGGAAGAATCTCCCTTGAAATTGCATCTACGTGACACTGAGCAGGCAGAAAAAATCTCCTTTGTTTTTAGTACACCTTTGATAGAAAGCTACACAGCCTAGAGAAGCAGGAATTAAGTGTATTACAATGCACAGGGGTAAAAAGCTTGTGAAGGGTAAAAGAGGGGTGACTAGGGACCAGAAGGTAAAAAAAGGGGAGCTGGAAAAGGACTGGAGACAAACGGATTTTGTAGCAGCAGACTTGCCCGTAGCTCCTGAATAGTACTCTGCATTTTGCTATGGTTCAGCTTTGAATTTCATCTCCTGATTCCATATAATTCTGAAATTCAATTCATAATAACCTCCTATTCACTATAACCTCCTATCTTATGGATATCTCCATATGTCAATACTATCTCCATATATCAATTTGCTATGACCTTTTCCTTAGTTTGTCAAAGTGACTGACATTGCGCTCTGCCTCTAAATGATCCACTCTCATGCATAAAGAAATATTGATATTGTTCAAGGTTTCAGAATTCTTGTTTTGATCTGTTTGCTCTTTAAAAATTGTGTCTATATTTTCTATCCAAAGAAAAATATGTCGGAAGCAAAGCAGTGAGATATTTACCTTTACGTTTTTCTACTTTCTGACGCATACTTTAACTGCTCAATCACACCTTAGTTATTTTCTGTTTGCTTGGCTGGTGTGTTGTTTAGATTGGTTTGCATAAGAATTCTCTTTCTTCATTACCTTGTTTCATTCCCTTGGATAAATTTGGGATACAGTTTATATTTTGTCTTTTTTTTCAGCATGTTAAGAAAAAGAAGAAATAACTTTATTTTGAGGTGGGCCATTTTTAAATTAGATTAAAGAGAATGCTATTGCTGTATAGCACAACAGAGTAGCACAACTCAGTATCCCTGACTTCATCAGCAGACTATCAGCACCAATTCACTATATGAGACTGTTTATGTTATGTCTTTTTGTACTTGGATGGTCACTGCAAATTTTCATTTCTGTCATCAATTAAACGGAATATTGTGGATGGAAAAGAAACCCAGTTAAACCATGAGACTGTCAGCAGCACACACTCTAAGCTTTTAAGTTGGTTATGTTGGTTTCCAGCCTCAAGAAGATGGACTATGTTTCAGGAAATCGATTCTGTTCTCATTTAAGCCACAGGACCTCGCTTTTGCTGCATATCCTTCTCTTTCTTCAAAAAGATTTATTGCAAAAGACGTAGAAATTCTGATGAGTTTCCCTGAAAATTTAGATTCCCTGAAGGCAAACTCTGTCGTGTATAACCTCGCTGTAGCACTAGTGTCTTATCACAGAAATCCCTAAATGTTGGTGCAGATCTCCACTGTATTAGTGGGGTCTGTATTAGGGCACAGAGGATTGTGGCCTAACCACACAGAGGAATCTTCTGCTGTACTGACTGCTGCTTTGGCTAAACTAGGAAAATCTATATTCCCTCTAGAGATTAAAATCTAAAACCTGTAAAGACTGAAACATCTAATCTACGCAGGGTTAAAAACCACACATAAACTTCACAGACTGTTAGGTCACGTACTGGAGCAGAGGACCAGTAAGTTACCTCTTCTCTTTTAAACAGGTGAGCTAAGTAAAAGAAATTTTATCACCGCTCTGTGCCTTGTTATGCTTCCAAATCTATCCATTTAGGACATGGAGGGAAGGAACTAGAGCTAAGTTTCACTCTTTATGCAGGATAGCCCTGGGGACAAAAGAAACCTGGGGTGCAGCCACTGGCCACAGGCCATGCTCTGCATTGCTGTGAAACTCGCTCTGAACTGATCAGCAAGCTGGACATGTACACCCTGGCGCACCTCTCCTGCTCTGCCAGCTCCTAAAGGGGGAAAAAATGCACGAACTCCGACCTCACCATCTCCCTCTGCTGCTGTTTCTCTGCCCAGAAAACAAACAAGGAATAGAGAGTGCTCACAGAACCTGACGATGTGACTTGATTCTATACACGATGTACAGCTGAAAAGTCTCCACCAGCATTTGGGGAAATCCAGCAGTAATTTAGGCCCAGGACTTTAAAGCTAGGAATATATTAAAAGCAATTACTCTAATCATTGGTTGCCTTCACAAACTGGAAACCTGTGGCCTTTATTTCAGCTGTTCGTGTGTAATTAAGGATTGCTTCTGCTTTTGTTTGTGCAAGCAGAAAGCCACCTTCCCCTAAAATATCAAACAAGTGCTTCTAAGAAGTTGGCTATCTGACATAATTCATTCTCATTCTCCTATGGGGTTATTGTAATTTGACTTACTTTGGCCTTGTGAGCCAGAAAGTACAAGGAGGGGTGAAGAAATCCTGAGATACCCAGAAAATCATCTTGATTTTTTCTGCTTGCTGACACCTGGAAGACAGGAATTTTCATCTTTAACAGGACTTGAATAATTAAATCATGATTTTAAACTAAAGGCTGAAAAGTTCCTTAACATGGTCATTTTTAGGCAGGAAGAAATGTAATCATTCCAAGAGATGATATCTCAGAAGTCAATCCTGCGTCACTAAATTTCAGCCAGTCACCAAATCTTTGGAACTATAGCCTTCAAAATGTTGTATGCTCACTTATTATGGACAGTCACATATCAAATAATAACAAGAATAATATACTTCCTGTCCTTAAGGTTACCAAAGGCCATATAAAATGTATGAATGTCTTTTATCAACTTTTCAATTTGTCAGTTCCCAAGGGCTCCCATACAGAGTATTTTTCTAGCACTGCTGTCAAAGTGGTGAATGGGTCTCCACTATTCATAAGGCAGGTGACATCAGGCTGTTCTGAACACTGAACAGGAGGTTGAAGCAGAACCTCAATCTTGTTTTTGTCTTCTCTGCCCCTTTTACAGCACCTCTGTGCTGTGAATTAAAGTAGGTTTAGTTTGCGGATCTTTGCTCACCAACAATAATTCAAAATGCAATTTCATTTCAAGATCTAAATACAGAGGAAATCCAAAATAAAGTTAATTGAAAATGAAAATTAGTTATATGAGTAAACCCTTTTGAGACAACGTTATATTTACAACCCAGCAATTATTTGTTCACATTTGGTTTTCTTGAAAACTTTGTCTTTACTCCCATCTTTTTTGAGAGACCCCCAGAGGTGTTGTGGTGTAGTGATGTATTTATGTGTTTGAAGCCTTGTTTGTTGTGATTAGTCATCAAGAACTCACTTGTTGATAAACAGGCTCTGTTTCCCTCATGCCCCTGCCTAGATGATTGTCACACATCTGATCAGAAAGATGATTTCTGCTTGAGAGAAGCTATCTCCATTTTATTCTAACATTAATCATGTTTATGTCGAACTCAGATATCTTAAAAGCATTCTAGTTCTCGTCCCTGTGTCTTTCTGACTCACTCTGACTGGATCCCAGTAAATTGATTGTCTTCTCTAATTTCTTTATGGCATCTCGTATTTATTTAATATGGGAATCTCTCAGTTTTCCAAGGAAATATGGCATTGATTCTCTCGTATCATCAGCCCTTGTCCCATAATACATTACACTGTACTAGATGCAATCACTGTCCTACATTCAGTCTTTCACCCCCTAATTAATAGGTCATTATCCTAAAATTTATGAATAACTATAATATTCAGTCAGTTTTACATTGGGAATTGTCTGTCTGTTCCCTTTTGCCACAAGCAGAAGCGCCCCGGACTTCTAAAACAGAGTACAGGAATGCACTGCTGGCTGATTTCCCCAAGCAGGAAGAATAACATGTCCAACCCAAAACATTCTCAGACATCATTTGCACTTGGACAAACACTCATCAGAAAACCACAAACAGTCCAACATCCAATAGCTGCTTTGCTGTAACCCTTCTGACAGGGCCTCCCACATCCCAATAGCTCTTCTCCAATTTTACTTCATCCACCCCTCCTAATGAAGCAACTTACTTTATTAAATTGATTTTTTTAATAAGTTCTGCTGTCCTTGACAGAAACTGTGCTATGATCAGATTGATAGAAAACTCTTCTGCAGGGTCCAAGATTCTGTTCCTAAAAGCATCTCAAAATTTGGCTGTAGACAGGAATGTTTTTGGCAGAAAGGTGAATAGCTGTATGACAGGGTATTAAGGGTAACACACATTTTAATAGTTCCTATTTCAAGCTATTTTATTATATTTTTGAAACTTTTATATAGATGAAGAAGATTTATCTAATTGCTCTCTCAGAAAAACTCAATATAACACTGAGGAATGAAAAGCTATTCTGTCTTTCCTTGTTACCTCAACAACTTTATACAGAAATACTTTACATTTTTTAAAAGAGCTACTATAAGAACAACTATTTTCCTGGAACTAAACTTACAGTGATAACTTTCTGAGATACAAAGAAAATTAATGTAAGCTGATGGATATGATGGGATGTGGAACATTATGTATTTTGCCCAATGGCTACCATCTGTAGGGCTGCTAGCAATACTTCACTGATGAAATTACTATAAATACACTGAAAATTGTCTTTGGATAGACAGCACTATATCAGGAGCTGTGAAACAAATGTTATGGGTTTTGTAATAGGTATAACTGGGTCTGACTTGGGATTGAAGAGTGCTGACAAGCCAATTTGCAAACACAGATGTGTGGGCAGACACATTATACGTATCCTGAGCAATTCTGCTACATCGTTCTGTACAGAATTATTCTGGGTATAAGTATTTGATAGAGCAGCAGAGCACAGTGAAATTGATGCCTAAAATTAGATAATCTGATTCGTTTTTGAAGGTGGCTGGCAAAAAAAGCTGCTGTGCTGAATAGTTTGCCTCAAATTTGTTAGAAAACGCTTGGCAGTAGTTACCTGCATGATGCATATGTTCACTGAAATGTTCTATTCCCTTGCCAATATAATTCAGGTTTTTTTAAAAGACAGTATTTTTTGTGTGTTTTGTAAGACTCTCAGAGTTATTTTACAATGTTATGTATTCTTGCAATCAAAGTAACCACAAATTCTGCCTCTAAAACCATCCTCGTTCAGCTGACATTCTTGCACAACTCTCATTGTTTGTCATAATTCATGTAGGCCTGTCTTCATACACTAAAAAAAAAGTAAAAAATAACGAATAGAGTTTATAGCCACCCAAAGTTTCTAATCAATTCTTTAGATATGAAAGTTTTAACAACAACAGCTGTTGCTGATTTGAGGTTGAGCTGCAAGGGTGAAAGGACAGATTATGCAACTGTTTAACAAACAGCAGATCAGATTAATTGCAATGATCTCATCAGCACAAAAAAGAACAAAATTCAGTCTTTTGCCTAATACACAATTTTAAACATAAGTCTACTATATTATATAAGGAAATGGGAGGTTTTATATCAGAAAAAAAAAAACAGCTCTCCACTTTTCTGGTTGTTTTCTCTATGAGTTTACCTAGGTATAAATCCACAATAATTATCAAAATTATCATAAAACCTTGCTAGCAATTGGTATACGTGGTGTTTCACCTTGGTTTGTTTATAGGTTGGTGTATCTACATTCAGCTTTGGAGTCCTAATGCTCTTCATAGGTGAGAGAAGCTTCAGCCCTATAACAGTGAATGAAATCAAAAAAAGAGTTTCTTAAATTTCGGCTGTGACACAAATCATTCCTTTTCAGAATAGCTGAGTGTCAAGGTTATGGTAATAGCTATCAATTCAATCTTTTCTGAAAGGTGCTCATGGAGAATGATTTAAATCTTGATTTAAATCTCATGTTGTCCTTTAATATTTGTGTGGTGGGGAGCTGACATGACTTTTCTGCAGATTACTGCATCCTGTCAATCCTTGAGTTTGATTCGTGATGAACATAGCTCGCTCTGAAGTACTCAAATAAAATCCCACCGTCTTCCAAATTTGACTTAGAATGCACTGAGATTTTTGAAAAAAATTATTCTCCCATTGTTTTGATATCAGTGCATTAAGCACACAAGTTTGTACTTTAAAGTGGGCTCCATGGACAATACAATAAATGAAAGATCAGGATTTACAAATATTTCCTAACTCATTTGCTCATTTCTTTTTGCTGTGTTCTGCTCCACAAGTTTGATGCTTATGTGGTTTGTAAAAAATCATGTATTGATATTAAATTAGAAATTAATGCCTTTCTGTAATCCCTAAATATGAGTTACTATTTAAAATGCATTAGTATTCAGTGTGTTCCAAAAAATACAGATAAATCTGGTACCAACAAACAGTATTTTCCCTTTTCTTTCACACCACACTCCCACAGAATAATGAGTTCAAAAATTCAGGTCCATGGAACTTTAGGGCAGAAAAGCAGAAAGTAGAACTGGAGCAACCAACAATTTTATTGTACAAAAAAAAGTTTAATTCTTTATATGAAGATTAAGTTTAGCTAAAACATATTGATGTGGCATTGAATGCTGCATAAATATTTATTATAAACATTATGTATGTTTTGAGAAACATTTAAAAATTATCATTTAATCAAAATGATCACAATATATAAAACTAACCAACACAAGGATACATTGTAAATCTTGCATACTGGATCTGCCCAGCATCTTATAAACACTGTCATTCTGAATAGATATCTGGGGAGACTTTATCAAGTATAAAGAGAGAGGGAGTTTTTTTAAGTTTTCTCTCTTCTCTGGTTTTCCTACCTCATGCAAAGCCGTTTTTTACATTTTGTCTTTTGTTGCTCTGGGCTGTGTTTCTGAAGATTGTGCCAAATCTGAGGCCTATTTAAGTTGTTTCCATTTAAATGCGTAAAAGTAAATAATTTCCAGTTATGTAATTATTGTCACTCCAAATAGCTGTGTCTTTGTGATTTGCTTTATAACTACTGTCACTTTGCAGTGGCTACCAGGCATTCAAATACCGTAGTCTAGCTGAGAGCTATCATTAGCAAATCTAAGCAGATGTATTTGTATGTGTATTTTTATTTCTCAGTCCTCAGAGTCCTGTGCACTGCTGCTACTTCAACTCTTGACTCCTGTCAAACCATTAGTCTGCCTCGTAGAAGACTTTATTTTGTCTTAATATTGAGATGTTTTTAGCAAGCACTTTCCTAATATCAGGGGCAGAAAAATGGTGCCTACGATGATTTTACGTAGCCTTCGAGAAAGCGCGGTGTCACAGCTATGATTCAGTTGAATTTGTCTGAGTCATGTTCTAGAGAGACTGCCTTCATTCCTGTCCCCTGGAATTCTCACTGTGCCAGGGAGCCTTCCTTTCCCAGGTGCTGTCTCATCTTCAAGTGTGGCAGCACAGCAGATTTGCTCTCAGCAAACACTGCTGTTTCCCACCAGAATATCAGTGCTGGAAATTAGATTTCCCTGACCATTACACAAAATTTCCTTACAAAACTATTTTTATCTCATTCAGTAGGAACCCCCAACAAAGGAATCCTTGTGATTAAGAGTTCTTGAAGTGAGATGCATGAGATGTGATTTAATAACTGCTTCAACAGAGACTTGAGAAAGTGACCTATACATTTTGGGCCACAGCTCTCCTCTCTCTCTATTGAATGAGGATGAAATAGTCTCCTCCTTTTTTAACCTTTTGTCATCTGTTTAGATTGGGATGTAGGTGGTGCTCTGCAAATTATAGGTCCTCCTTTCAGCTGGAGAAACTTTAGGACTGAATTCATTACAAGGGCCTGGAAGAGAAAGGACAGCTATTAAGCTGATTAAACATTGCAGAAGCATCAGTCACTGAAAGGGCAAAAGATTTCTAATAGGCAGTTTTCCCCGAAAAAAATTGAAGAAGAGCATGTTCCTGTGCAAGCATACCTACTCATTAACTCAGTAATAATCATATCTTTGGCTAGTGAACTCCTTGCATTTCAGATCTGGATTTTATTTAACTGAGCATACAGCCATTATAAAGACTCACTCCTCTCTCCTCAACTGATTTTTAGGCTCACTGTAGCCATAAACCTAAAATAGGTTCACTTTTGCATCCTTCTGCAGCCTTCATGCAGTAAGGTCATCAAATTTGTGCCACTGCTTTGTTTTTACAGTGATGCTGATGCTGGACTGGGCAGATCCCCAGAGTGTTGTTGAGGAATACATTTAGTGCAGTGGGAGCTGCAGGTTGAGCTCTGGGTGCTGGGAAATGTGGCAACCCCAGGCAAGAGGCCATGAACGGGCACAGATCCTTTGTACAACAAAAAAAAAAAACACAAAAACACTCCCAACAAACTCATCCTGATATTTTGGGAAGATGTATTAACAAAAGAAGCCCAGTTTAAGGCATCATTTACGTTAATAGAAGATGAAAAAGATAAAAATAACACTCAAGGTTTGGTTTTGCTTAATTTTTTTTTCTTGTTCTGCTGTTACCAAATGCCTTCAAAAAATAGTATCTAGAAATTAAAGTGTAGTATTCTGGAACAGGGAATAAGGTTCTTTGTAGAGAAACAGAGTGGAAGACTCTGGCCCTTTTTTTAACTGAGATGGTACTCTTTTTTTAAGGCTAAATAAAATAATTTCAGTGTGTATTTTGGGAGAGGAAAGGAACAAAAGTTGCTAAGCAGGTAAAGAAAAAAATAATGTGGTAGGAAGAAAGGTGAGGAAAACAGGAAGGATAAAAAAAGCCAAAGTCAGAAAGAGAATAAATAAGTGATTCTGTGGAGTGACAATTTTAAATCTGATTTATTGTTGTTTTGGTTACTTAAAGTCCCAGTTTTACACAGTGTCTTTTGCATTGTATCCTGTCTTGCAAACACAAGCAGAAAAGGTGGCTTTGCTGTATTTAACAGCATTCAAATTCAAAATGGCTGTGATGAGCAAAATTTAAAAGTTATCTTAAAAACTATCTCTTGACCACAAGTTTGCTTTCCAAAATTTGTTGTTGTAGGGCAGCCAAAAGTTACAAACATAGATAGCATTCAGTATTTACTGACTTTTTCCAGCAATGAAAATAATACTTCTATGATATATCAGAAGACCTTTTATGGAAAGCTAATGCATTATATATATTTGAGTCTTTTAGCCATTAAATGTGCCATTTGACAACATAAATGCTTTGCTTCTGAGACCCACAAAAGTGTCTTTTCTAAAGGAGAATAAAGCTGTAGATTAAACATTTTTATTAGAGATTAGAGTATTGTAAAATTAAGTGGTATAACTACATTGGCAACTTAAGGGGTTTAAAAAGCACAGTAAAACATTTAGCCTGCACTAATTGCAGGTCCTCTTTTGTCTCCTATTCTACCCTATCTTATCTTCTAAGGACATAAATTAAAAGAATTAGCAATTGTACTGTGCTGGCAGAGTACAATATTTTTTGAAGCAGAGTACAAAAGAATACAAAAATAACAGTATGCAATGCTTGGCATCTTAGAAATGCTGTGTAAATAATAATTCTTGTGAACTCGTGGGGTAGAGATATACATCTCTGTTTTTCTCTCTATACAAGCAGGAGACAAGGCTCAAAGCCAGTGGTTTAACACTTCAGGCTTTGAGGAAGGGCAAGACACCATGGAATGTTGTGTTCAGTGTTCAGTACACAGAGCTGTGTCCCTCTGGCTGTATTAGGAGCAAAAGTTCCTTGAGGAATGCTTGAATTAGTTTTGAGGCCTCTCAGCTATTGTACCACACACAAGGCTTGCCGTTGTTGTTTTAGTGGTGGCAAAACTGAAACACTAAAACCATAATCCTAAACTATCCAGTGTGCCCATTAGCTTAAGCCAAGAATCCAAGAGAGGTCTGTCTTTCAATTAAATCTTGGTTTCGTTTTCTTTTTTCCCAGGGACACATTTTGTCCTTGGTGACAACTGCTTTGATCTTAGAGAGGCTAAAGGAGGTGATCACTGTTGTTTTGTTAAGGAAAGAAAAACCAAAACAATAAACAAAACTCAACCAGTCATGGAATAGTCACACAGAAATGCTCTTTTTGATAGTTCTTGATTGTTGTTTGGCTTACTTAGTAAACTCTCCAGAAAAAAAAAAAAAAAGTTGTATGGTGCCATATACTCTGTACCAAAGCTGTACAAAAATGTAGGCATGTGGGTAAGGGACCAACATTTTTTAAAAGAGACCTTCCTTTCTCCCCAGTGCAGGGGAGTCTGTAACCTCTTTGTACTTAAACACTGAACTCTGAGTGCTCAGGGCAGCATAACACATCCCTAAGTGGTTTGCTGAGCTTAACACTGAAACTGAACTCTCACAGCACTGAATCAGATTTACACAAAACCAGTCCCTTGCTTTCAACAAGAATGTGGTTGCAATAACCACATATTGCACAGTAGAAGCAGCTGAGCAACTGTGAGGGTTGTGAGAATCCCATTTTCCATTCATGACATTTGTAACTCAACGGAACTATTTTTATATTTTGATAGATGAATATGATAGAAAGATTAACCATGAAATTAAGAATTAAGCAGGTGAGGCATCAAACCTTGTGTTCGTTTACGGCACTAAGCAAAGCACACAGAAGAGACCACGCCCAGCAGAAGGAGCAATTATTATATGATGTTGGGTCTTTATTCTCTCAGTTTAATAGTGATAGGACATCCTCCAGCTGTCCTGAAAAATGGGAATAGAGGAGTTTATTGTATGGTGAGTGTATAATAGTGAATGTGTCATTCACACTGCTGTTGGTTGCCTCTGCTCAGAGCCCACCACAACGTGCTTCTGGAGAGGCTAACAATACCAATAACTTGCTCTCTGTTTCCAGCTACGAGTAGTGGCTGCTGAGTATTCTTCACACAGATTTCATGCTCTGACAGAGCCTGTATTATCTTTTTTTTTTTGTAACAAACGAACACTGATAGCCACAATGAATGTGCCTAATAACTTCAATGCATATTTTCAGAATAGCACCCAAGAGTGCTCTATTCACTGCCTGATATGGGGAAGCAGGAGGATTTCCAACTCTTATCTAGTATAAAATTGAGGCTCTGTTGTTTCACATGCAGTTCCTTTCAAGGACAAGCAAGAAAAATGCTTACTTGACACAAATCCAGCACATCCTATCTAAATTACCTCCATTATTATTCACTTTATTAATAAAATGGTATCTTTGCAGTTACTTCAATGTTTTCCAGTGAATATTATGCAAATATTACATTTTGCCACTGAGAACACACTATATGCTGATTAAGTAGGCTCAGGGGATAGGAAATGAAGGTGTCTGACAGCAAATGCTGGGGGATTGCTATTTATCTCAGAGTAAAGTAAAAGAGGAAAAATAACCATTACATAGATCAGAAAGGTTATTAAGTTAAAAGGAAGTAGGAAAAAGAGAAATTATAGCAACACTTTTTGTTGGAAATGGGTATGGCTGCACAGAAAATTATTGGGAAATTAATAAACTAATGTTTCTGAGAAAGAAAAGTCCCGTTTTGCCCTGGGCAAGTCCATTTTGCCTTTATAAATAACACCCAAAAAATATGGGTCAGACATAGTAGTCTAGTTAAGATATATCTAAATCCAGGCATCTAAAACTTGGTCACATCAGAGTGTGAATTAAGATTAATTTTGAGGATTTCAGTGGCTCCACTAGATCTAGGGTAGTAAGGAACAATCAGACAACAGTTCCTCTTTGTCAAATTCACTTAGGTGGGAGGAATAGACTTGGGCCTTTCTTGGTTGGTTGGCCATTCTTTACCTTGAATAGAAATTCCAAAATTAGGTCTCCAACACAGAAGGAGAACTGATGGGGAAGGGAACTGTACATTCTTATTTCCTGTCATAAATTGTGGAGAAGGGAGGCCACAGCCTGGTATTAGAAATTATCTCAAGCTGTTTCTTCGAGTCATGAATACAATAAAATACCAAATGAATTACATTTATTTCACTTGGGGTGTCTTATTCTCTGCTGCGTCCTCCCAGGTATCTCAATAAGTAATAACAAATTAGGTCTTTTTCTCCATCAGACTTTGTTTTCTTTCAGAGATTGTTTTTGGAGAGATAAACAAAGTTGCCATACTGTAAATCACTGCTGTCAGTTCCCTCTCTCCCACCTCCCCAGCCCCAAAATGCTTAATTAGATTTTTAGACAACAAAGCTCTGTAAATTCTCTCAGTACAGTCAGCATTGATTTAAGGGAACGTTCACTATGTCACATAAGTCATGGTCTTTTTTTCGGAGCAGTACTAATGATGGAAATCAAACTGCTAGCAAGCAGCTTAAGAACACAAAAACTGTCTTTTAGAAGAGACAACAAACTTCCATCTGCTTTCAGATGATCAGTGAGCTCTCCCTAAAAGCAGAATGGCAAGTGAAGTGTCCCCAGACGGCCTCTGCATGAGCAATGGCAGAAGGAATCAAGCTCTCTGGGCTGTCAGATGAATGACCCACAGTTTCCCATTTAAAGGACTGAGCTGTGTTAGTGGCAGACAATATAATCCAGGGGCAAGGAGACAGGTAAAGAGAGTGCCTGTCAGGGTTTTTGGAAGACTGTGTGGCTCGAATAACAGAGCACAAGTTTGATATTGTTTTACAATGATAAGAGCTTGTCACGAAATTTTTTGTAGCACAATATCTTGCCATTACTCCACACTCTGGCATACAATGTTTTCTGGAGAGTGGGCTATACTGAAATTGTCAGTGTGAGGAGTAACTTCTCCTGTGATCGTTCTGACACTGCTCTACCAATCTGTCCTCTGCTGGCCCAGCACCACAGCTCTCAGCAGGCTCTTAAACATTCACTTAAAGCCATCAACAAAAGCCAGTGGATAGACAGAAAGACTGAACTGAAGCAAGTGAAACATCTGTCAGACGAGGTATGTGCTACAGAACTGATGATATGATGATTAGGTTACAGATTTCCAGTAAGATGATAAACCTCAGATTTCAGCTAACACCAAAGAAGAATGTTTTGCCAATTTCATGTCATGCGTGATGTTTTTACCCAGGCTTTTTTGTTGCCTGCTAATTAATCATGTTTTGCCTGTACAAAACTAAGAATATTATCAGAAATATTTTGCATATAGAATAATAAACTCCACCGACGGTTCTGGTGTCTTCAGCTTTCACTATCTTTAACTGCTTTCCTGAAGTGGTGATCAGTATTCTAAGCCAGACCAATCATTAATTCTCTCACAGAAAATATGGATCAGGCCTTTCAAGGAGCAGATGAAACAAGCTGATTGTTGCCAGCTTTGATAAATTTTGCTTAATTGGACCTGGCAAACGCACAACAAACACTGTGCTGTGGACTTAATATAGCACCTACTCTTCTAAAACTTTGTAGAGCAGTTGGCATGGCATACAAAAAGTTCTGCTCTCTACATTTAAAGTGCTGCAGTAATTTATTCGAGAGATTCACAAAGAAATTCAGTGTTGGGGGTTTTTAGGTTTTTTTTCTGGGCAAAGACAGAGAAAAAAACCAAACAACGGAACCAAAACCTGAAACTCCGACTAAGTTTCTTTTCACCCCTTTCAGTGTGTTAACAAATAGAGGCCATAAGAACAATCTGTTCTGGAGGAATGACCCTGCATATAATCTCAATTAGAAACCAGAAGAGCCTTTTGGGGCCTGCAGTTGTGTAAGAACTCTAACACTTAGAAAGATGTAGATGATGTTATTTGTTTCTTTGTAAAGTTAGAGCAGGGAGGTCCATGAGCTGGTTTCATCCATACCTGGGCCCTCGTGAGCATGTAAGGTGCTGCTGAGGATGGCTAATGGCTGGCTACTTTTACTCTTCCTCCTCATATCCTCAGGTCTTGAATGTTTTGGGTTATTTGGTTTTCTAAGTTTTACTGAGTTTCCTTTTCATCTCTGCTTCGCAGTAGTGTTCTGCTTCCGTAAATCACTTTAACCCAGTGCTTGCAAATGGAGATCCACAAGCACTCCTTACCAAGAATTCAAATATAATTCATATTCATTATGGGCTGAATGGGGGTTTATGTTTCCTTTCATATTATTTTCAGTAGTTTTCCAGTGAACCTGGCCATTGTTCTTGCCAGCCAGTGCTTGTCAGAAAGGTTACAGCAGTGTGCAAAAATCTGGCCACCACTTCACTGGATGTAGATAGCTGGATTAGCAAATGTGGGATCTGCAGTACAATAAGCACCTTTGTTTGGGGCTTTTGCAAAGTCTGGAAGTGCTGGCACTGTGCCTGGTTCAATGTAGCTATTAGAGTCTTTTCATTGACTTTAATTGGAGCTGGATTAGGGCCTAATCATTAAAAAAAATCTTCACCCTGCAGCGAGCAATGGTCACATTTGACCTCGAAATTTCAATAAGAGGCATTGGTAGGGGAAAACTATAACATAAAAGATAGAAAAAATAACATTTTCCTGTCAAACGAGGAATGATAGATAACTATATGTAATACAGTGACCATATGCCTCAAATTTGTCTTGAACTCCCCAAATTTTTTTTCCACATAAGATCAGTCCAATTTTGATTTTTGGCAGCTGCCAGAACACAGTGGAAGAGAAGCCTGTTTTTCTGCCTTTAGCTGGTGTGGGATTTGCAGTTGGCAAGCACAGATGACAAACATTTCAGTTCTGTGACCAAATGTCTTTGCCATTGTTTTTATTAGACTGTGGGATGTTTTGCCTGATCCGTGGCAAGATATTTTGACAACTCATTGCAGTATAATAAATTAATAAAATATCAGAGAATAATATATTTTATGTGCATGTGTACATATCCACATTTTAATGTATAAAAGTACCATAAATTAGTAAGTGGGGTTTTTTGGAAAAGATTTTACAGTTCACAAAGCCAGTGCTGTATCACTGTTATAGATTTACAGTGATTGTCCATCTGTGTCTCTTGCTCTTTGCCTTCCATGTCTTATTATTTTCCATGTACTCCAGATGAGAGGTGCCACGCTTCACGCCCTATGAAAGTCCAAATGGAGTATTTGAAGTGCAATGGAAGCACATCTGAACTGAGCCAGAAAGAGTAGTAATGCAGGAAACCCTAACTGCTGTAATAATATTAATTCTTCTATAATTAATTTCTGTATCTTAAGTCTAGATTTATTTTTAGGAGATTAATTTTTTGACAACCCTATTAGGGAGTTGTGTTTTGGTTTGGGTTTTGTAACGTGTAACGTATCATGATTTATTACTTCTTGTTGCATTCAAAATATCTGCTGTTTGGGAGGCATGAGAAGAATAATCTGTGTTGGTTTTATCATATCGACCAATATGAGATAAGAGGTCGATGAGATATGGTGAAAAAAAATCATGTTAATTTATCAATGTCCCAGAATGGGGGAGGTTGGAAGGGATCCATAGTGGGTCCCCTGGACAACCCTCCCTGCTCCTGTGGTTAGGTGAAATGAGCCTTTTTTCCACTCTGAAAAACCTAAATAATATTCTGGTAACATTTTCATTACGGGAAGAAGTTTCTTTAGCACCCACTTCGCATGTTTCTTCTCAAGCAATGAAGATCTTTATTCTTGGCACACAAAATGCTAGCTGGGATTTTTCCTGCTCTTTCTCATCATGAGAGCACTATTACTTACATGTAGTCAAACGTGGCAGACAACTGGAGAAACTTCAACATGGGAATAATATTGGTAAGCCTGGCAAATTGCGTGTAAAACAGATTTTCAGTGCTACAATAGCAAGAAATGGAAATTGCTCCAAAGAAAATTTTTCTTTTTCTTTCTTTTTCGTTTTATGTTTTTCTTCACTCCAAGGCAAATTTTCTCAAGCTAATCTGTTTGATTCACATACTGATGGACAAATGTGTCAAAACTGCTGGAAGCAAGTGCTGTAGGGCATGTGTTTTAAGAGACCCTTGATTCTTTCATGTGCTTATAAGTTTTCTATTTTTATTCATGGTTAGCATACTTCACCAGCCCTGTCACACCAGCTCAGAGACTGAACTGAACTCTTCTCTTTTTTAATGGTTCTATCTTCTCGAATATCTGCAAAGCATATTAGTTTGTTCTTTTTTAAAATCCATGCTGGATGCATAACTACACATCCAGCTTAATTCACTATGACTACAGCACATCTTTGCCATCCTAAAAATTGTCTCCTCCTGGTTATACCAGTTAAAACTCCTTTGCTAGTTGAATAACAGAGACAAAATTTTGTCATCTCTGCTCCTCCACGCTCTTCAGTTCTGTTGGGTTTTATACTGTTGTGTTTTAGGAGCAGTTAAAAAGGTTCAAGACACGCCCTTGTGGTTTTCATGCTCTTGTCCCATGTGGGTTCTTTTAAATTATGTTTAATGAGACTACCTGGATGAGAAATACTTTGCAATTCAGGCCATGTTTCAGGTTTATAAATCGGAAGTGAATGACCAAATTACTTGTCCTTATGGGGAAAATTAAGGTGACATAATTGTCATATTTCTGTGAAGAGTACACGAGGATATACAGGGGTTATTGCAAGACTTGATTTCTGTTTGAGGCGACAGAAATTCCTACTGGCTTCAAGGAAAGTTGGTCAAGACCCTTGCAATGAATCCTAAGCATTTAAGGGTAGGAAAACGTGAGAGTGATGAAAAGACATTTTGGGGAAACAAAGTCACAAACACAATTCTGGAAATGGGGGAGAAGGGCTGTTTGGAGGAGAGTTAAATCACAGAAAGAAAGATTGTGGGACAAGAAAATTCGATAAACTCATGGTCATTTCTCATCTTAGAGCCTAAATGTTTCTCTTAGCTACCAAAATAGCCTTGGAGAAGGGATTAAACAGTTGGGCAAATATTGTACAGTCAAGTTTCAAGCTCTGCTCAGAGCTGGGCTTTTTACGGAGCTCTCAAAGCCAAGAGTAGAAAATTAAGGAAGTGAATGCCAGGAACCATCAAGCTGTGGAAGACAGGGCTGGAAAGCACAGCTGTACAGAAAATTACTTTTCAGGGAATTGGGAACTTGCAGGCTACAGAAGGTGGAAAATAAAAAGATGTGCATGCCCACAAAAAGCATTAGAAAAAGAGAGGACCAGAAAATCAGTCCCAAGAAGGGCTATGATGAAAGGAAATGGATTTACACAAGTAAAAATTAATTATGCCAGAAGTGAACATTGTTTTAATTGCTTTTAGACAAGCAGGGTATCTGCAGGACTGTTCTAGGCCTTGAAGTACTTTGAGACTCTTTTCATAAAAGCCTTGCAAATTCAGAACTAATACTCAGTCAAAGTGAGAAGCCTGTCACACCCCTCTGTCACCTGCTTCTTGTTTTGGGCATACCTCAATGTCAACAGTTTCTGCTGTGTCTCTGTCCCCTTATTTCTTGGTAACGTGTTTGCCATGCAGTCGCTGAGGATGGCAAAGCGCTTCCTAGGATTAATGGAGCTCCAGAGCAGTGTAATAAATGCCAGCAGGAAGCATCCCTCCTGTTTGATGCACAGCTTTGACTTTCAGCTATGGATGTGGAGGACCATACATTCTGATATAAGTGCAGTTTCTTTATGGATCATTTAGTGCTGTGTTCATAAAGTCATCGCTAGACTTTCAACTTTCAAAGCTAGGGAATACAAGGAAATATAATAAATATGCCACATATGGTTATAGGTATTACCTTTCCCCATAGTTACACAGCTTTCTCCAAACATAAATTTAAGCCACTTGTGCACCCATCAGGACGTGGATCAAGTTGGTCTCTCCAAGCCCATATAATGACCATCATAGAATCAACTCCTCTGTCCCATTCACCACTCAAAATAAAATTTTGGTTTGTGGATGTAACTATTTCATGTCACAGCAGAAACTTCTTGCTTTGTTTGTTAACCAGAGTATAGTAAACCTACTTCTTTCATGTGAAAATCTGCAGTATTAATCAATTTAATATAGAACTCTGGGGGTATATGCTTATTTCTTCTCTGAAGATGTCTGAGCCTGTCATCTTGCTTCTAGTGCATAGGCAAAAAAATCATGTTGGCCCCAAAGAATTAGTACCACTGCCTCTTAAAAATTTCAATGGTACAGAAAGATAGTAAAAAATACATTCGACTATATTTTCTAAGGGACATTTTTAAACTAGCCTGTAGTTCTGCAGAGTTTTCACATAGCCTGGTGAGCTATGTGAATAACCCCAAATCAGTGTGTACAAACGTGACAGGTGTCAGCAAACTGTGACGGAAACTGCCGTATCGGTGAACAGAAAATAACACCTTGAGTCACGGTTTGTGGAACCTGCTTTGTTTTCCTCCTGCAGCTCTCTATTACACCATTATGGCCATCTCTGAGTTTGCAATGCCCCCAGAGCCAGCTGGATGCTTCTGGAATTTTGTTCTTTCACAAGGCCAGGAAGTAGGCTGGGCGTGCTCTGCCGTGGCACCAAGACCTTCAGAAAGCCCTGCTCCTCCTCCAGCTGACAAATGGGGCCAGGTGGTTATTTGACATCCCCTGATGTCCAGTTGAGCAACAGAATCACTAAGTCTGGCTGCCTAATAGGTGACTTTTGGC
The DNA here is from genome assembly GCA_013397845.1 of Melanocharis versteri. NCBI lineage: Eukaryota > Metazoa > Chordata > Aves > Passeriformes > Melanocharitidae > Melanocharis > Melanocharis versteri. Next base: position 68,145 of record VZTG01004090.1, read on the forward strand.
AGCTGCTCCGTCCGGATGTCAGTCACAGCAGTGAGTTTTTTCCAAGTAGCTGTATCCAGGTGTCAGCTCTCTAAAGGTTTCTTGTGCATCCTTTTCAGTGTTTCTGTCCAGTTCTGCTGCTGGCTCTGCCGACAGTCTCAGGGCTGAAGGAAGCTTTGCACAAGGACTGCAGTGTTATTGTGGTAGCACGTTGTGTCTCTGAATGCCCTCCTGCTTTCAGCCCTGTAGGACGGAGGGCGTGTGCTCTGAATGGCTGAGGTCAAATCCATAAATTCTTCAGGAGCAGAAGAGGGTAAGAGCAGTTCAGGGCTGTCAGAGGGCAGTTACTGACACACACTACACCCCACAGCCCCGCTGCTTCTCTTATAACTGATGTTTGTCACAGTAAAAGGTAGACCATATTTATTTATTTTGACAGTCTAATTGCAAAATGTAGGTTAAATACTGAGAAATCAGTGACTACAACAGCAAGTAATGAGGCTCTTGCCTTCAGACCATTACTTCGCTGCCCAGAAATGTTAAAATGCATATTTTCCCTCATCACACCAATTTTACTCCAGTCTGGTCTCTAGTTCTCTGCTAGCTGTCAATAACAAGTAATTTTCCTTTTCCTCTGCCCATCACTGACACCACACAGAAGTTTTGGTGGCTGTGATGTTGAAGTGTAGAGGTGGGAGGTCATGGCAGGGAAGAACAAGCAGTGGGTCTACAAACCTCAAGTGAGGGTGAGACGAACTACATAGAAAACACTGATTTTTTCCTTTCCAAAACTCTCAGGTTGTGGGTATGTAAGTGCATGGAGTGGTGCTATTGTGAGTCATGTTGGAATAACATGATTCAGCATGTGCTTAAGTAATAAGTTTTTATGGCTAAAAATAAGAGTCTTATATCTTTAAATGAGTCTGTTCTATATTTGTTACAGAAGCCCTCCAAAGGCAAGGAAGCAAGGAGCCGGATAACTGCAGGTGCTGTTATCAGATCCCGCTGGGAATAGATCAGGTGTCCCCTATCAAGAATTAAAAAGACATTCAGGGAAGGGGTTTTTTCCTTTCTTTTCAGAAGATTCTGAAACTGGGGAACTAAATGCAAGGAATTTTTTAGTATGGGATAAACTGGCGTGAATCACACAGCTGAGCCAAGGACTATCAGGGGCAAGGCAATGAACAAAATCGCTGGTTGGTTTTGCAGCACCTGGTTGGTATTTTTAACATACATTTTGTGCCACTTCAACTGCTGATCTGGTGCAATCCATTGCTGTGTGTAAAGACAAAAAAAAACCCTAACAAAATTAAGCTACTGCACTCAATTCTCACATAAGTCATTTAAATACACCAGTGCTATCTCTCTAGCCGTTTGCTATAGGTAAGCATTATCTTTTTGACAGTAAATGTTGTGACAGAATGAGTCCTTGACTGATGTTCTGATTGCAGGCCACATCAGTAATAATAAATGTACATGACTCTTTCACAGGTGTTTTCTCACAAGTATTCAAATATCTCCAAGTGCTCTGATTCTTCTCATGTTAGGGGTTTGCATAGCTGATTTCTTGGGTTTTGGAAAAGTAAAAATGCTTTTTAATGACGTGTCATGTAGTGTCTTGGTATTGCTCAGGGAACTTCAGATTCCAGTCACCAGTTAGCAAATATGTATGGGTGATTTTCTGAAACAGAGTAAGGTTTTGAAAACCAGGGCTAAGTTCTGCTCATGAATTCTGCTCATTGCAATATTTCACAAAACACAGAATTACCAACCAGGGTTTGGGCAGAGAAAACTCTAACTGAAAATTGTAACTTCTGTATATCAAATATATGAAACTCTGCTTAATCCTCCTCCTTTTTTTTCTACCTGATTTATGCCTGGTTTATGAAAAAAATGTATTTCCCAGTAATCAATGTTTCCATTTTCTAATAGCTTTAGCCTGAAAATATAATGGCAGCATCTATATATTTCTTGGTTTTACTCTCACATTCTATCCCAGGCTAGAAAATGCTTTAACAAATGAGAGACTTGATTGATTATACAGTAGAGATTCAATCACAAAGAAGCAGCGAGAGGATAAAGCTTCTTGCTGGTCAAGCTGATGGACCTTTAAACTTTTGCCTAAGTCCACAAAGCCAACAGTTAATTGGAATGGTACAGTTCACTTATATAAATGTGCCATACACACCGTGTATTTCAACACAAATCACAGTAATAATTTGGAATTGTATCATTGTCTGTAAAGTAAAACACCCTTGTGGTCTCTGAAGAAAAGACTCTGCAATGCTGTGTTGGAGAGTGAGCAGCTTCAGCAGGGGATTTCAGATAGACAGACTGTAATTGCTAAAATTTTGCCCACAACACATCACCTGTACTTTTATTAGAGTAGCCTGTGAATCCTCTCCAAGGAACAAACAAGCAGCTTCCTCTTCATCCTGAAAACATGGTTAGGGATGTGGAGGTGGTAGCATTGGCAAGAAGCAGCATTTTTTTTTGTTGGAAACTTCCAATATATCTCAGCAAAGGGTTGACTGAAGATACTATTTAATGGTTCAACATCAATTCACAGGAAAAAAGATGCAGGGTTGTTGTGTCTTCTGGAGGTGTAGTGGGCTCTGTATGTGGTGATCCAGGACAGTCCTCAGAAGGACTGAGTTACAATGAAAAGAGCAGGATTTGAGGATTATTCCCGGAGACAGAAAGGTGAGCTACCATAAAGCACACACAGCAAAGACAGCTGGTAGCACGAGGAGTCTGGCTCACAGATGCTTTGGAGCAGGTTTTGTAAATCCTAGTTTCTTTAGCCTGTACCTTACCCTTATCCTTATTCCTAATACCACATCAGAGAACATGATCCTCTCCTTCAGCAAAATGTAAGGCGATATCTGCCAGCAGTGGCTTCCTCCCTAAACTTACTGTTTATCTGATGTTTAACACTAAACATAGCTTCTAGGTGCTGCAGTCCTAATCCTAACACCAGTTTTGACCCTTGTCATGCTCCCAACCCCTTCTCTGCTGCATGTTCTTGAAAGGTACCCTTAGAAATCCTAACCCTAGCCACAGCTCCACACCAACCCTGCCCAAACGCTCCAGGAACACTCCATTGTGTTGTGATGGTTAGGTCCCTATAGTCCTCCATCCCTCACTATAACTAAGGGGAAAAGCCACTTGCTTTTACTTGCACCGGTTCTCACGCTTGCCTTGCCTTCTTTAAACCCTGCAACACCTCAGTGACTCCTTCTCTGTAACCCTGCAGGGCTCTGCTTGTTGTGGAGTGAAAATTACTCACTGTGATATGAGTAAAACTGGAAGTAGGGGTAAGCTTGGGGAATTGACAGACTGAGGACTTGTGATCACTTCTGAATGTAACTGAACCAAATATCTCTTGCAGTAAGGAAACTGCAATTTCTTGTTGCCAAGAAGTCTTAAAGTTAATTTTGATGGGGTTCGTGTTGGTTTACGTTGGAATGTTAGCACAAAGCTGAGTCAATCCTGTTAGTCAGCTGTATCCGAAACAGTGTTTAAAACTGGGCCAGTTACATGCTTAAAATAGAGCCAGATTCCAATAGATCTGTCTTTCTGAGGAGTAAAGCCAGTGGTTTCCAGCTTGTGCTCCATCAGTTGAGCCCCAGAATCACACGCTGGCCATCCTAATGCACACCTGCTTGTCTTCCTTCTGGTTTCGTTTTCTATAGCAGGATAATGACTGAGGGAGGCACACTTGTAAATGTAGGATATCAAAGCAATTGAAACATGATAAATTATTATTACTGTTATTTTTTTTTTATTATTGTTGTTGCTGTTATGATCATGCCCAAGAGACAAGTGGAAATATTTGAATCAGAAAGTAATTCTAGAGCTGTTGTAGGCACCTTAAATACTAATCTCAAGCCTGTTATTTAAGTTTTTGGGTCTACTGGAGGGGAATCTTGAGGAAGACATGTGACCTCCAGATGCAATTTCTTTCAATACAACTTCTTATGCAATTTCAAGTTCATAATAGAAAGGTGTAGAAAGGGCAGAGGGCTGACACAGGGAGCAGATCCTTCTGTGAAGGACTGGAGGCTGGTTTCTGACAGAGGGCACTGAGCCTTCCAGGTGTGAGAGAGTTGTTTCCTCCTGACTAATATTATTTGGGCAATGTGGGCTCATTCTTTCCTTTCTGGTGGAGGAAGATGATGGCAGTTTAAATTCTGAATTGCTGTAGCCCTCACAAAGCTGGTTGGTAGAAGCCCGACCTAGTCTTATGTCAGTTCTACCAGCAGGTCATTTGCCTGTTTAAAAAAAAATTAAAATTAATAATGCCTATCCCCAACATTCTTTGAAGGACATGTTTGCATTTAAGTTATTTCTATTGTACTCAGGGAGTTACTTGGCTTATGTGGTTAACATGACTCATTTAATCCAAAAATAGGATTTGCACACACGTTTTGCAAATCTGCTAACAGCCTACATTAGTTCTGCACTCAGACGTGTTTGCAGCAATGCCTTCTGGGTGTATATCCCAGCTTTTGGAAATCCAGTTTGGTCATTCCTATTTTCCCCTTGTTCATATCTCATCTTTTTCTGTTCAGCTGATTAAAGAGATGTATTCAGTCACAGACTTCAGCTTTCGTAACGAGGGAAAGGTCACTGTTTCTAGATTTTTCTGTTATATACCGATTTCTCTTCTGCAACACCTTTGTATCGTGACAGGAAAATTAAATTTTAAAAGCACCACAGAAGGCAGGCCCCTTGGTGTATTAGAAAAATAGGATTTAGTAGTCCAAAAGCTTCTTTGTAAAGCTGCAGGTAAATGACCCTGTGATAAATCAGTTCAGGTACAACAAGTCATGCAAAATATAACACTTGCAAGACCAAAAACCCATCTGCATTTATATATATTGTATAATCCTTAAGCAAAACACAGGAGCGGTCCCAAATGGGTGTATTTTGAAACAGATATGATTTTGATATCCTTATGTTGTTTGAGAAGATATAACTGATTCAAACCCTGTAGTCATGAATTGTAGCATATAAAATAGCGTATGAAAAAATAATGCAAAACTGTTGGTCACCTAAAATGTCATCTGGGTTTTCCTAGATGGGGACATCTTTTCTGATCAATAGAGAAGTTACGGCTTTTCTTTACATTATTGCTTTTTTTCTTAATATATAAAAAATAAAAGCTTTTCTTGAAATGCTTTATTTGCAGAGTTCCATTGTCACAGCAAGAAGAACTGTTCTGTTTCCATACAAAAGCTGCACACTTGGGATCAGACATACACAGATCAAGGAAGAGGCAGGCAAGTTTTGCCGTGCCGTAAAACACGGAGAGCCTTTGGCACACACGGAAAACTTGAGCCCTGATCCATTATTGGAAACCATTAGCATAAATACTCTGCCAGGTCACTGACATCTGCATTATCAAATCCCCCTATGGGATTAGATATCCAGCACTTAGATCATGCTATTAGTCGATGGTATGGTAATGAAATAATCAGCAAAAACGCACACGCCCGAGAACTCCGGAGTTAGCGTAGAACTGGAATAAAATTAAAACTGCACGTGCCACGCAGAGGATTGCTTTAATGTTCTAAGCACAAAGCTTTGACTCACGTTCAGGCTGATCCAGAGATTTAAGGGTAGGTAGAGCTGCTCCTGCTCAGCCCGTAATGCTCTTTAAGGAGCTAAATCATGCACAGGAGCTGTATTACAGTTACCAGAAAACAGCTTCCCTAATTGCAGGCTCTAACCTTTGTTGACTGGATTACCTCTCATCTTGGAATGATTTTCGTATGTTTCTTGGGAAGGGCAGTTCAAAGCTATCCATTTAATTTTTTGGACTTTCCAAAGAGGAACAGAGGTGCAGGAGGCCAGAATCTCCTCAAGTTACCATTGATACCAAAGAATTTGCCTGAGAAGTAATTTTAGTCAAAAAAACCAGAGGTGGGGGTTAATCTCTCATGGGAGAGAAGAATTGCAGGGAGGGTTGAGACATCTTTAATTTTCATCTTCAAATGCTCAAGTACTTCTCTTTTAACCCATCATCAGAAGACCACCTGTATTATTTGGATACTGTAGGAATTGTAACTTTTTCCAGGTGTGGGGAGTTAATCACGACTCCTGCAGGTTGTTAGTGTATATATGCTCTATATTATACAACTGCAGCACCCAGACATTGGAGAGAGGTGTGCTGGACATGATTTTATTGTTCTTCCAGCCTGGCAAAAATAAAACCAGCCATAAACTGAGCAACACGTGTATCTTACCTTGAAATCATATTTTGCTAAAACAATTTATGGTATTTGGTCTGATACATCCTATCGACCTGATTTGTCCCAGAATGTTTCTGGGAATTAAATGGAGTAGGTATTTTAGCAGCATTAATCTTAACCTAAGTGTCCTGATTTTACAACTTAACAACTGTGGAGCAGGAGACAAGCTGTACAACTGTTTTTATCCTACTAATTCAGGAACAGTGTTATTAATAAGGTACGTGAGATTAACAGTAAGATCATGATGGTAGATTTAAGTTTAAAATCCAGGAAAACTAATTTTTTTTTTGCTTTGGATTCAAGGCAGAGAATGCTAGAATTCTTTAGTTTACTTATCAGTAAGCAACATTACAAATAACACCATAAATTTTACCCTACAACTTCAATTACCAAAGGCTTTAGGCACCTCAGTAATTAATAAATAATAAATAAATTTCCATGCAGGTATATATATACACCATTCCTTTAAAACAAAGAAATAAAATGTCCTATAGTAAATAAAAATCCAAGATCTTCCACGGGTAAAATGTGTGTTTTATACATATTGTGACAAATATAAACAATACAAGGAAAATGAACAAACTCATCATTCTCACCCAGGAATAAGAATGCAGTCATCAACAGCATCTTACAGTTTTCAGTATTTATGATATTTATATAATACTTTTCCCTCTGCCACTTTGAAGCATTTTCTTTATATTAAACTTCACAGAAGCCTTGTGCCATAATATTACCCTGATCTAGGTGATGGCAATACAAAGGTAACAATAATTGACACCTGAAAAGTGAGTGTCACACTCAAAATGCAACCAGCTCCTAACTTGCACCAGCTCTTGTACACATACTCACTTCTGGAAGTGTCTATTCAGCCCTGGGGATTTGTGAACTTTGTTCTGAATTGTTTTAAATATATTCTGCTTCTTAAAAAAGGCTATGATCACTACTGTGAACTCCAGTAGGCAGCAGTGTGTCTCCTCACACCTACATTAGCACGCCTTTAAATATACAGGGAAATGGCTTCCTGCCTGGCAAAATATGTCAGATACATTAGTACAATCATTAATTTTGGTTGTGGTAGCACGTGACATGCTTTGTGGCACAATAATTTGGGGTCTTTATAATCTGTATAGAGATATCACCACCACAAGCCCAATATGAAAGTCAGGTTCTGAACATTTTCTCTTGGAAAATTCCCGGGGAGGTGGAGATGCTCAGCATATGGAAGGTACAGCTTTATGCATCGCTCACTGAAGAACGAGCATGCTCCTACAATCCCCCGTGGCATCTCAAATTTCCTAGGAAACGTCTCCTGAAGTTACTCTGAAGTATTTGCCTAAAATGACCCTGTTCAGTTTGTGAGATCACAGCTCACAAATAAACAAGCTATAGCAGCTTTAGGCATTGATCCTATTACTCCAATACTTTATAAGCAGGCACTATATAATTACTCTCGAAATTCTGGTCCAAGGTGTTATTATTGATACATCCTGGAATGTGGGAAGTAAATATAAAATATGATGGAAAAATATTAGAGAGTACAGAGCACAATTTCACTTACAAATCTGCGGATGTTTTCTGTCCTTAGATCCCCTAATTAGCAACTCATGACATCACCTGACTTAAACCATTTTGGCTGACATTTTCTGCACTCCTTGCCACAGGCAGAAGTCGCTGTGGCTCAATTTCCCTTTGTAAATAGGAAGCCATAAAGCCATTTAACTCACGAAAGTGGTAAGAACTAGTTTAATTAATATTGGTTAGGCACTTTGATATTGCAATGTAGGTAAAAAAGTCCATGTGGGAGTGAAAAAATTTTGTTTTCAGAACGTGGTTTGAATCTATGTGAGGCCTGGGGCTGTGACTGAACCAAATGTTGAAAAATCCTTAGGCAGCAAGCACCATCCATTCTGTGCATGACTGAGTCTGGAGTCTAGAGAAGAAATTAATATGTGATCGTGTAATTAGGCTGTAGAATAATTAACATACACAAGGGAAGGATAACTTCAAATACAGGTAATCGTAATTCCATTTTTTTCCCCTGTAGTTAATTTTGTGGCCTTTCTTTTCTTTCACTCTAGCTTTTCTCTATGTGATATATGGTATAAAGGGGAGAAGAAGTGCGAGACTATTAGCTGATTTTTTTCCTCTTTATTAAATGTTAATGTGAAATCTGCAACAAAGAATGTGATTGCCCATATGTTATTCTACAAGTTTGGCTTTGCCTGGTCTTTCAAGTAAACTTCACAGTCATTTAACCAAAAAAAAAAAAAAATTCTGAATCTTTCACCTTATCTGCCAGGCTTCTAACTCTCCTAAGTATATGCTTGAACTTTGAAATTTCTAACACTGTGTGCAGTCATGAATTATTTCTAGTTCACCAGGAAGGACACGTCTCCAGTGCAAACACAGCAGTGTGAGGGGATTGCCTTACAACATTGTTACACCTTAGCTTGGTTTCTGCAGAATTAAGATCTGTAGAGGGCTAGGAATTAGTTCTGTTGAGACTGGACTAGAGGATAAACTTTTAGATTTATTATTATTTATATTATAAATACAGATATTGGTGATTACAGCTGCTCTCATTTTCCTGGTCACCTTTTTCTCTTCTTACAGGACTGGAAATAGGACTCCACTGAAACTGTAATTTCAGCTTCCAGTCCTGGCTAGCCCAGCTCAGAAAAAGAACGATTTGTGGTTTACTTTTCATAAAGACATCAACAGAACTCTTAGAAATCAACAGTAAATCTCTCACTGAATTCAGTTACACAAGACGAGGTTCTAGATTGGAAAATTCAGCAGATACCCACCAGTAACTGAGAAAAGAATCAGACCACTTAGGCAGACAACTTTGAGGCTCTTATTTCTATTCCTCCATAGTCCAAAGTAAGCACTATGGTAATTCATATTTCTGGCTCAAAAAGCATTTATTTAGTAGCCTCAAAACTGTTGAAAGTAATAGAAGATGAATTTAAAACCTAGAATGCACTGTTACAAGAAGAGCAAGAAGTAGTCTTAATGATTGTGAAGAGATTTGCTTTCAAACAAGGGTAAACTTTGATAAACCCAAAGAATATATTTTTTTAATTCCTGTTCTTTGTTCAGTAAATTCAGGAATGTGTTTTTGATTCAGATTTAGGCTTTAACTATGTAGAATTCAAGGTTTATTACTCATCCACAAAGTTAAATAATTGCCATACTGTTGTTGGATATTGCGTTGCAGTTTGAGCTGAGAAAACAAATCAGATTAGCTTCTTTGTCTAATTCCATGTTTTTCACATTGCAAATTGTATATGGCTGGCTAACTCTTTTTCTTGAAGGTCAGTCATTTCACAGCAGTGTGTTCAACTATTTATTCTGAGTAGTTTTTAATATTTGAGCTATTGGTTTTCACTGAACACAAAGGTTAGCTAGAATGATCCTCCATCTTCTCATCTTCAATTTTGCATGAGCTTCCTGAACTACAAACTAAAGAATTGCTGTAACGTGTCAAAAAGTGAAGCCATTCTGTAAGGATTAAGGTCAGGAAAGTATATGTGCTTGTGATATAAATGTTTATATTCTTAGTGTCTTTGTGTCTCATGATCCTCATCATTTGCCTCATTTGCTTCAGCAGATCTTTGCACTTGTGTTTTGTTGCAGACTATAATGTTAAATTAAATAAGGCCTATGGGATCCTCAAACATAGAAATAATCATCGGGAAAATACAACTGATAAGAAGTCTCATGAAAAACTAGATAAATATTGAGGGATAAAGTATTGGGGCATCTGCCAAGCTGTCGTTGTGCTGTAAAATCAGCATTTTGCTATGCCAAGCCAAGCAATCAGCCAAATTTTCCTCTGAATGTAATGCAAGCTCCATGCTTCACCCAAATCCCTTGAAGATTCCGGCTGAGAGTACAAAAAAGAACATGGTTTTAAATTGGGGGTCATAACAAGATCTGAACCCAAGTAAGGGATACATATTGTTTAGGAATTTATAAGGAAAAAGTGGAACAGAACTGAACAGAATTCATTTTTTATCCAGAGTATGAAAGCAAAAAACTTAGGCAATTTCATTTACAGTAAAATACTTTCTAATCATGGGCTGCTGTGGAAAAATATCTGACCAGAAAAGAGACCAAGACTGCTCTCAGCCTAGTTCAGAATTACAAATGCTTATTGCCATTATTTGTTGCAAATTACTGAAAGGAGCCTAACACGATATGACCACAGCCAGTGTTAGGACCACAGTCCATGTTAGTCCCTGGTGCTGGTGTCCCAGATCCATAGTAAGCAATGCATCTCATTGAACACACTCCATTTTTCTGGGGGATCTTACAGTTCTAAATGTGGCAGCAAACGAGCACCAGACAAGTATTTAGTAGTTAGGAAGAAAAATGTAATTCGTGCAATAAAATGTCAGATTATTACTTCTTCATGTCACTAAGACTTTATTTAGCAGAGGTTCATTCCTGTTCTCAGCCATATGACTGGATTTGCAATTAAGGCCTTTGTTTAATTTCTTTAAAACACCATTCCTGTTTATACATCTACTGCAATTCCTTTTTTAAATGTAATTGCTTTAAAATCTCAGAGGATATTAATAGCTGCCTGAACTGATATGTTTTAATACTAAGTACAGTGATTTAAAGTACTAAGGAAAAAACTGAACAAAGCAAACTTCACACAATTCTAATCATATTCTGGCAGCTGATTCTCTTTATTTTCTATCTGCACCACTTTCTTTAGTGTCTGAAATTCAGCTGTAGGTTTACAATTCCATAAGGCCACACTGCCTGTGTTTACAGGGATGATGTGAAAAATTAAACAAGCAACTCCTGCATTAGAAACCACCATTCCTTCACCTCACCTCAGGGTGAAGACACATTCTATTGACCTATACTAGTGGAAACTGGATTGTTTATTCCTGGTGACCTCTCATACTTTTCCAGAGTGCTATCCTGACTAGGAAAGCTGTCACTGAGCTTGTACCTATATCTGCAGACAGCTCTGTTCAATAGGAGTTTCAGCAATAATTTTTTTAATGTCTGATGGTAAAGGCCTCTGCTGTGCAGATACCCTAAAATGCCAGTGGAAGAGTCTTTCCTCCTTCACTGAAAAGTCCAATTTTCTGTCTTCTTCGTGGGTAGATGGTGGAAATGACAGTCTTTAACTTCAGGAATGCCGGCAGAAACTGATGAGAACAATTCTCATTACAGAGAAATAGAGAAATTGCATTCTCCAGGCTTTCCCTCAACCTTCCCATTTTCTTGCTGGACTATCAGGCAGGCAGGACTGAACCTCCTCCATTTAATGCACCTTACTGTCTCCAACTGCAAGATTTCTTAGAGCACAGTTCCTGCTCTATTTGATGACATCCATGGCATGATTTATATGGATGTACTGGGATAATCTTCAGGGAATGCATCTTGATACAGGCAAAGATATATCATCAATGCTGCTTTAATAGCAGCAGAATCCAACCACTCTTTTCCACACCCTAGCTACTGAAATTTCTAGCGTATGACAAGTTTTAGCAATGCTCCATATCACACCCTCCCCTCAGTGCTTTGCAGTCAATAAGCACAAAAATCTGGGGGTTTAGGTCTTACAGAGAGTCCTGATCTTTCTGGATTTCCTTTTCCCCTCCTTTTACTGTTCCACATAAAATACTGTTTGTCATTCGCATATAAGTGCGTGTGTGTGTGTGTATAACATGAGTGAAATTATTTTAACAAGTCTGTTCCTCAAATTTCTACTGAAGTGTTCTGGCACCAGAAACACTTTACCATACAGTAAGAGATTTCAAAAGCATTTTGCAAATTGGTTCCACCTGTTCCGACGTGAAGATCTTGCTGGTGTCTGAACGATCAGATGAAAAGGCATTTCTGTGTTTTCTGCCTTAACCTAATTTCCTTAAACAGTAGTTCCATTTTTTTTTTCCTCTTCTAGAGAGCATCTTATGCTTACTGAGGAATATAACTATGCCAAAAAAAGATCTGTATGTAGACCAGCTCGAGAGAAACTAGAGAGGTAGCAATAAACTGAGCACCTCTTGGTCACAGATAAGAGCAGCCTCAGTTACCCCTAAGGATGGGTAGCTGCCTATGCTTGAACAAGACATTTCAGCAATCAAGGATCAACACTGGAAAACTTCACCTGCTGCCTTTTCCATGAGACAAAAACTGGTTTTCAGATTGAAAAAAAAGCTTGCCGTAAGATGGTTTCATCACATGTCCAGCATCTGTGAATTCTGGCAAAGTTTGTGCAACAGCCAAGTCACAAGTTCTACTCCTTCTTTCAGTATGTTTTTTCTTTCTTTATAAGTCCTTTTCTTGCAGTCTACAGCACTTTCAGTCTCATATCTGTCCTGTCACTGTCTCTTCACTTGTCATCTAAGTTCTTGTCCATGGCATTGCATTTTTATGCTTCCTGCTCATTCACAAACATATTCCATACAGCCCCTGAGAGAGCTGTCTCTTCCAGTCCCATCATGACAACCTATTCACTTCCTTTTTCCTTGAGTGATGCTTTTCTTCTGCATGGTCATTTTCTGATCCACTCTGCCTTCCTGGCTGTGCTTTTAGAATACAAATGCATTTCCCCCACAGCACTCTTACTTTTCATGTCATATTTCGCGTCGTTCAGAGTTTTCCACGCTCGGGACCTGACTCAGTGATTCACATCACACACACCTATTGTCCAGCAGTCCCTCTAATTATGCCTCACTAGGAGCTGAGCTTTGAGCCCTGGGCTAATTAACAAAGTTTTGTGAGATGTGTGTGTGTAGGCAAAGTGGAGCTGCTCCAGTGGATTGCACTGGTGAAACTTCCCGGCGTGGAGTCACTGTCGCCTCCTCCGCACGAGAGCTCAGCACAAAACTACCTGTCGAGATGCTTCATTAGCCACGCAGGGATGCACCAAGACATTCCAGTTTTTCCTTTGATTATGTCTGCCATGGAGATTTTGCCCAGGCCAGCTGTAAAGAGCTGTCTCAAGAATAGAAGGAGCCCAGCTGTGACAGGCTGGAGTTCCATTTAGACTGATTTCCCACTTGCTATTCACAACTACACAGGGTGTTTTCAGCCAACAGTGTAAACACAGCACTTTCCTTCCCAGCACTGATAATCAAGGTAGCAGTGAAAAAAGAGCTCTAAATCCTGAGCAGGTACAACATCCCAGGTTATACACCCACCTCCCTTTTACACAGAGCCGCTGCTCTCTCCACTGAATGTCACTGAGCTGCTGTAGCCAGTCTTACTGGATGAGTTGGAAATGGGAATTAGCAATACTTGCACAAGCAGAGGCTTTGGAAAAGGGAAAAAACTCAAAAACAAACCCAGTTTCGCAAAACTATTGATATATTATATATAACTAGCATGTAACAATGATAACAGTTCTGAAAACCTGCAGCATCTTATGATATAATCTAAATTTAGTGTAATCAGTTCAGCAGTACTTGTGAAGTTGATTGGTTACAGAGGTCTCATTTCCCAATAAGAATAACATTTTGGGAATAAGAGAAAAATACATTTTAATCAAGAAGTATCTTTCCCTTTTATAATAGCAACTATAATAAGGTTTTGGGTTTTCTGTATGATTTATTTGCACCAAAAATTTACCTCCAGTAGGATCGTGCTTTAACTTTATATTAGATACTCTAAATAGATCTCAGCATGACAGCAAATGAAAATGAAATGAAGTGTGGGGGGAAAAGGGTAAATTATAAAGTAGTCCAGTGGTTTTGAACATCATTCTGAATGAGAGGGGAAAAAAAAAAACAAACAACAAAAACCAACCAATATTCTGTGTTTCTGATCATATTTATCAATGTCCTCCGTGGTTCATGAGGTGTTATATCTTGAATAGCCAGTGATCCTTTTGGTCTGGACAAAATTCCTGTGCAATTACCAGCAAAACTAAGATTCTCTCAGCAGTTTAGATATTTCTTTCTCTGTCTTCTTCTTCTTCTTCCTTTTCTGCCTTCACTCCTGACTTTTCAGTATATTTTTTTCCTTACAGACTTGGGTAGGATTACTTGGAAAGCATAGCAAGGAAACACTTCTGCAGTTCTCTTTCCTTCTGACTAATGTAGTGCTAGGAGTGATGGCCAAGGCATCATTTACATACAGGACAGCTGACCCAGGTGTTGCAGGTTGGGGCAAAAAATCACACATCAAAACAAACAGACAAAATTGTGACAAAGGAAAAATCAGAGAAACAGAAAATATTATAAAAGCATATAGGTTACCTAAATAGTAAATGTATCTTTGATATACCACTTCATTTCAAACCTGTTGTATTTTTTCCTTTGCTTCACTGTATTCTTTTTCTGTTTGGAAACTGTTCTGTAAATGGGCATTGCTATTTTCTGAGTCCTTTCAGCCAGAAAACACGCTCCAACATTCAGTCCAGTTATTCTGTGGAATCTGTCTTACTTTAAACGTCCTATTTCAGCCAGTATACATTCACAGGAAGCGAAAAATAATCAAAAAACATGAACATTTTCATTCTCTCAAGCCTCCTAACTTCATCTGGGCTTGTTCACAGAATTAATTTAGGAACAATTCAAGAGCATTTAAGGTCTTCAGACAGAATTCATTTTTGTTACAATCCCAGGAGCTGGAGACTGTAATTTTTTTTCTTTTCCTATAAACTCAAGACTTCATTGGCAAAAGCTGTTTCTCCCTGCACTATCCAAATCTGTCCAGTTTGAACAATCCTCAGTCTCTCTGCGCCGTGTCTTCGGCCTCTCCCCAAAGCTGTAATGCTGATACTTCCTTCTCCTTCCAACGACATTTCCCTCCTGGGTCAGTTCCTTCTTCCTGAGAGTGGTCAGAGCACTAACATTAGCTTGGGACTTTCTGATGAAAAGATATCATGTTTTCTGGGATAACTGCCCCAGAGGGATCCATACTTCATATGTGGCTTATCATCTGATAGGGAGTGGAACCACTCTCCCTCCTCTCCCAGCTGAGCCCTGTGTGATCCATCACGGGTACCAGAGGGACCATTTTCAGTCTAATTCCCAGCGTTTTCTGGCAGAACAAGCAGACAGAGAGCACCAAGGCTCCTGGAAGTGGAAATCAGGCAGAACAAATCAGAAAGCTGAAGCACTGGGACGCGAGTTGGATGAAGAGATACAATACTTGTTTGCATAAGCATCTCAGTCATGAGGTAGAACTGAGTATCTTCAATTTTGCCTTGCTTCTCTCCCCCTTCTCTGACCCACATACCCTCTAATTGTTTGTTAGGAGATCATCTTTTGGCCACATGGCTTCTTGTTTGTTTCCCTTGCATGACCTCCAGAGGGATCTGTCAGATAGGAATTCTTATCTTCAGCCCATAATCTCTTTAAAACCTTTCCCAGCTCATGGCACTCCATTCAAAAGAACCTAATGGCTGCATCAGGTTAGTTGGCTTTGTTATTTTTATACAGTTATTTATTAACTTCAGATAAGATTTTTAAAAACACCTTGGGGACAAAAATTGAAAAACCCTCATAAAAAATTACACACATATTCTGTTCTATGCAAGTCAAATTCTGGCCTATAACATATGTCTCTAATAATAAGTTTTAAGTACATATCAAAGACAAAGCCATGAATAGCTCTGTATTTCAGAGTTCAAATCTGTAATTGCAAACTACTTTTATCACTTTTATTCTAGATAAGGATCTTCAGAAATACCTGAATATGTATCTACAGCCAGTTAAGGGTCAACTGTATTTGAGATCATTAATAATGATGATTTTTAGCTTTATAAGGACTTGGAAATCGGGTCAATATTTAAATATCAGAGGGGAGGCTGCCCCATATGAGTGGATTCTACAATGATATGCTCTATCTGTGAGATTCTTGTTACACTTCTATTTGCAAGCCAGTGTTCTTTCTCAAGAATGTTTATGTCTATTTATATCTAATTATGTCTAAATTACACTAAAGCTGTAACAATCTTTGCCAACTGAGTCTCCTTGCAAAGGGGGGAAATTCCACTTCTGGCAGGCAGTCATTGGAGTGCTTTAGCATGCCTGGACATAACCATACAAACAGAGAAGAGTTCATCTTTGCTGCTGCACTAGGCTTGCAAAGAAAAGCCAAGAAAAACAATAAAAATCAAGAGTAGATGTTAGTTGATGCTGCTATTGTAACCGTGCAGTTCAACAAGTCCAAATATTCCATAACTTATAAGCAGAATTTCATCCTACATCCACCACTAATAAATTGGTAAGCTGCTAGGTTGACCAGCAAACCCTGTTGTGGCAAAATACCACAATCCAGAGAAAACTGCCAAGCACTATTTGGACACTGACCACAGTCCACGCATTGTTCTGACATTTTTTGTTCAATGAGACCTGACATGCAGTTATTAAAAACAATCAAACATTTTCCTAGCAACAAGCAGAATACACAGAGGCGTCATTCCTCTTTGGCACCAGAGGATAATCAAACACAGTCCTGAAGAATTCTGTCTCTCAGACTGTGCTGGAATATGCGTATACTTCGACGTGTGCCCTTTTTTAGAACATTTTCACAGGGCACAGACCTGTGTCAGCAGATGTGGGTACCACAGAACCTGCGACTCCTGGTGAGCATCTTTTGAAGACAGGTTTCCAAACGAAACTTCCAGCTCCAGAGAGTTATACAGGGAAATAGAGCTCAGGAATTAATTGATTTTTGCACTAGAAATGTGAAACAATGACAGGAGCAACACACTTCCATGTCACAGTAATGATACGTGTGCATATCAAAAGATACAACAGTTTCAGCTTTATTGAGCTCTTCACCTTTCATTCTTTCAAGAGTAGGTGAAAAAAATAAGAAGTTTGGAGTAGTTTGTTCCAGTAAAGCAATTCTCTGCTGCATCAAAGCATATTAATGAAAGTTTAAAAACCCTTACATCTCTTCAATAAATAAGCAAATGGTGTGTATATAATGGTACAGTAGTAAAAACGCTAATTATTTAATATTGGAAAATAATAGATCTGCTCGCAGTAGCCCCATGTTAATTAGTAGGCTTTTTTTCCTCAATGCAGTTTTATTTTAATGAATAACACTCTGCTGTTTCAACAGAGAAGGCTTCCTTTTTTGGATTTCATAACTCTCCAGGGCACACTAGACAGCGAATCAGTTATGCCCAACATGCAAACATTGAGAAAGCAGGAGACCCATTCAAGTTATTTTGGTATCTTCTCTTTGATTTATGCGGAGTAATTTCAGCAAAATGTCCTATAGGAAGAGCTCAAAACTTTTCTACACATTGCCTGCTAAATTAGACTTACTCTGGGAAAACATCTATGTCATGCTCAGTATTACGATGCAATATTAATTTGGTTTGGGAAACTATATAAGAGATTTTATGACTAAGAATGTCTGAAGAAAAGAAGGGAAAGTTATTATGGCATTTAGTAATACTCTCTAAGGCTTTGGTTACACATTAGTAAAGCTGGATAATACTACCATTTTGAAGATATTTTTGCCAACCTTCTGGGTAAACTAAAGATTAAAAAAAAGTTCCTATATTATACTACTGGTATTGAAGTTGCTGTTATTTCCCTTCCAGTAATCTAAGCAATGGGGCAATGATAATGTAAACACAGCCTCCGGATTCCTGCACACTTCTGGGAAACTCTCTCCTAAGCTGCAAGAAATATTGAAACTTATTACCTCCACTAATATCATGGATGGCACACTAACACTTTTCTGGTCAGTCCCCTGAAAACATAAAGCCACAACCCACCTATATTCAATGTCAGAAATGCGTGCTGTATACGTTGGTTTTTTTTTAATTTTGCATTCCGTCTTCATTTTTTTTTCTCTGAGATGGTGAAGAACAGTTGGGAACTGTTTTCTTCTACAATTATCTGTTGGATTTGGAAAGCGGGGGGACAGAGAGAGGAGATGCTGGCTGAAACAGAAGAACATATAAGAATGAAATTAATGTCTTTGACGAGAGGTATGGCATTAGTCTCTCAATGATCGACCAAATCTGGTTGTGTCACTGAAGTCTTGCTGACCTTGAAAGACAAACTACACTACATGATCTTTTCTGTTGGGTAGAGTCTGTCCCGTTGTGTGATCTGAATAAAAGCAGCCTTTAAAAAAATGTAAGGTTACGCTGTTGTTCTCAAATGATAAATTGTAGTGTCAATTATAATTTACTCATAGAGAGAAAAGATAATACAATTTCAAAAGAATATTACAGGGAAATCTTCCATAACAATCAAGGAAAACACATATATTATGAGTGACTGCTGGTGGTATTATTATTATTAAAGTTATTATGGTTATTATTAAGATTGCCAGACACTATCTGTTCTGATACCAGTTTTTTAATCTAACAACCTTTTACTGAAAGTGCTAAAATTCACCATACTAGATAGATATCTCCCTCGGTCTAAATGGTAAGTACAGCCTGAGCTGCATGACCCAACTGTATCAGTGAACAAGGATAATGAAAAATATTTTTTTTTCCAGTTGTGCTGATTGGGAAAGTGAAATGCACGGTGCGGATGCTGGTGAAGGGTGGCTCTGCCGTGAGGGAAGAGCCGTCGGATGAGGAGGCTGAAAGGTGATGCAAGAAAAGGAGCTGCAGCGAGTTGTCTCGACCTGATGTAGCACAGGACGCCAGAGAACTTCTAGCAGGAGAAGGAGGAAAGACACAGGGCAGAGAACGAGGAAGGAGGCTCCCCAGCAAGCCCTGAGAGTCTCTGTGGCTGGGAAGAGGAAGTGTGGAGGGCACGGAAACGAGGGAGAAACAAGCTGGACACGAAGTTGGGGACAATGGTCTGAAGCTTGGCCGGGCAAGGAGCCCAGAGGAAGAGCTGGGAAAGAGCTGGGCCCAGCTGGGGCTGTTTCTGTGTCCTCCCATTTTCCTGCCCTCACCAGACAAAATCTAAAGACAAAGTGGCCTGTTCTTCTGCAGAGCAGCTCTGTGGAAACTGCTGGAGTGCATTACTCCCTGTTGGCTGTGATACCAGTCCTCAATTAAATGGAATTCCTTTTTACAGTTTATTCAATATTTTTTAAAAAAAAAGGAGGGGGGAGAAGGTGAATTTCATAGAGTTTCTTTCCCTTCCTTGACACTCAGGTAGTGTTTCTCAATCACACAGAATGGTCCTTTGTATTCTTATTTTTCTATTCAGCACTCATAAATACCAGGGAATCCCCAGCTCTAAAACTGTGCTTGTCAGTAAAGAAAACTAACCTCCCTCCAAAGCAGTCTGACAAACTCCATACACCAATAGAAGTAGAAATAAAGAAATTAAAAAATTGAAATTATGGAAAGCAGGTTGCCTAACATGAGAGTCAGAGAGGCTGGAGACAGGGAGGGTCAGACAAGGACACAGCGTGGCTCAGAAGAGCAGAGAAATCACAAAGTTGAAAGGCCAGAGCATCAAAGGAAAAGGCAGGCAAGAGAATAACCAGTTATGTGCATGAGTCATCAGAAATGGCATTTGACAGTCCATGGTCAGCATGGCCAGAAGGTGTATTAGTATAAAAACGACATAATTGTGCTACTTTCTAAATCTGGTAACAAGAAAATATAAACAACGCCTTGTGTCTCATTAAAACCAATGGTACTAAAGAAGCATTAATTATGTGAAAGGAAGAGATTTACTAGAGTGGTGTGGTGGGTTGCTTCTGGCTGGGTGCCAGGTGCCCACCAAAACCACTTTATCACTGCCCTCCTCAGCTGGGCAGGGGAGAGAAAATATAATGAAAGGTCCATGGGTCGAGATCAGGGCAGGGAGAGAACATTCACCATATTAAAGTTATGGGCATACTCATCTCGGGGTAATTAGCTTAATTTATTACCCACCAAATCAGCGTAGGATAATGAGAAACAAAAAAAAAAATCTTAGAACATCTTCCCACCATTGCTTTCTTAACTTCACTCATGATTTCTCTACCTCCTGTCCTCCAGTGCTGCAGGAGGACAGGAATAGGGGCCATGGTCAGCTCATCACACACTGTCCCTGTTTCCAAAGCAAAGGGAACCAAGGACAGTCTGCAGTGTTTATGCCAGTAGTACGAATATTTGTGGCATTTCAGTCGCCTAGATATTTTTAAATGAAATTATTTACACAATGGGAATGTAAATGATTTGCACTAAAGCCCTTGAATGGTTGCTTTAGAACCATTTTAGCCTATTGAACAGTAGTGTACCTTTTTCAAAGTGAAATTTTAGCACAATGGCTTTCAGCAGCTGCTCTCAAGCCTCTGTGGTGCTTTGCACAAGCTCTGCCTGCAGTACTTCATGCCTCATTTCCCCTAACTTGACATTCTCTATATTTGTTGAATAATTGGTGAAAACATATCATCGTTAAAAATGTTTACTGCTCCATTCTAATGGGAATAGCAATAAAAAGGGAAGGGCAAAAATATGTCATATTACACAAAAAGCAGCACAACTGCACCCTTCAGAGAGGCCTTACAACGAACTATGAAATTCATGCTGTTGAGAAACTATTTGGCTTCCTTCAGATATTTTTACTGCTTCTTTCTTTTTTTCATGAGGTGGATGTTTGCATGAAAACAAGAGGTCAAGTTCTGCCCTCGAATCAGCATAAATTTGAAATTCAACAGTTACAGTAAACAAATAGCAGTGTAAGCAAAAGAAATCCCACATTGGCTTTCTGAGTGTGTTTTATGGCCAATGACCTAGATGCTGGAATGAATTTTTACCCAAACTGCATTGCACTCAGACCTCTGGAATTACTGGGCTTCAGCTTGATTTTGAATGGAAAAGATCCTATTTTTTATCTTTTCCATTTTTTTTTTTCTCTATTTTTCGACTTAAGATCTAGATGACACCTCATTGCTTAGTGGATGGCCAGTGAGTGTTTTGCCTGGAAGTATAGAAAATGTGTTCTGGTGCCTCTTTTTGCCCAGAAATTCTGTCTGACAGCAGACAAGTCACCTCATACACTTGTGCCTTAGTTTCCTCCCCTTGGGAACTATGCAGGCTGGCCTCAACAAAAAATTTTGGGGGACATTTAGCGGCATATGAGAAGTGCTTTGTTTGGAAGGGGCTGCTTAACTCCAGCAACAGCCAAATAGGTGCAGTCATGCTGTTATCCAAAGCATCAGAGTAAACAATACAAGTTGGAACAATGTGCTGTTTCCAGGGTGTGACTTTAAAGAACGAGTTATGAGATGATGATGCCGTTGCCATGGTTACAGATCCATTTAAGAAGGGAATGCACTAAATACTATTATGAAAATTAAGTCAATATTAAGCAGCAGTATAAAACACAGGTGTGTAGGAGTCAATGTTTTTATTTTTGTGATTTTAATTACTCTTAATATTTGTGAAAGTGGCAGGATGAAACAGCTGTCCAAAAAAAAGGGTGTGATGCCTGGTTGGTGCTTGGAAAGCAGATCTCTGATGCTCACAGTCACTTTTCAGAGCCCCAGTATTCTTCATCAATTCTCTCCTTTTCCTCTTGAACGTATTTAATATGCAACGGAGAATCATTATTTAATATGCGATGAAGAATCATACTACAGGAAAAAGGAGAATAAAATGTCCTTCAATAAGAATTGTTGCATTAAACCCAGGATCTTACACAGCAGGTGTCAAAAAGCTCGCTCTCTACAACTTACACATGAGGATAAGAAGCTTTGCAAGCTCGTATAGTCATGGAAACTGCGATGTGGGTGATATTTTGTTATCTGTTCCACCATGGAAACACTTATAGCCCTGCATCTATAGTGAGACCTCATGCCATCTGTCCTAAGGGCCCCCTGTGCTGCCGAGCAAGCACTCCCCAGCCTAGGTGCTGGTTATTCCTACTGCAGGCATTCCAGGGCTTCCCAGGCTCCTTGATTGAGAGCGCACTCGTTTGCTCCGGGAGGAAGCCAAGGGACAGTTGGCAAACTAATTTGCTCCAGGTTTCACTCTAGGCAGAAAACATGAAATAGATGGTGCCAAAACGGGCTCCTTTAGCCCCGGACAGGCTCCTGACACGATGCCAGCAGGCCCCATGCCCACAAAGACAAGCACATGCCCTGAGGACAGGCTGCAGGGCAAGCAGCGCATGCTTTTGGCATCCTGCTCTGGAGGCACTGCTCCAGGAGCCTGGAGTACAGATTTCACCTTTTTTTTTTTTTCCAGATTATCTCATTTTGAAAACGCAAAATATTCTAGTTATGTCTCAGGCCCACAGAGCCAGGAATTGCTACCTGGAACAGATGAGTTTGGTAATGTAGATGCAGGAAATTTCAGGAAAAGGTGGGGCTATAGATTATTAGCAAACCTTGAAAGTTTGGTTCAAGTGTTCACTCTCTGTAATCATGGAAGGGGCATGCAATTTATAATGAATACATTCAAATGCATGCCAGGTGGTTGTCTGTCAGAAATTTATACGTTCTCTAAGAGTTTGTGCCTGAAAGACTTGAGCTTTGGGAGAGACTCAGCACATGGTAGTTAAGGAAAAGCTCTTTTTTAAATTGTGCTGCCACTATATCTAAATATAATCCTAAAGAGAGAGAGAGAAAAAAATATCGAAATCCAGGACTGTAATTATGCTTACCAACCTACTTCATTCATCAAAGCACATTAGAAAATGAGCAGAGAATTTAACTCAGGGAACCTGTACCACTTTCAATCATCAGCCCTATAAATTACACGAGCAGTGAAATGCTCTGAGATCAAAGACTCTGAACCATTTGATTTTCTTACACATGAGTGAGTGGCTACTGGGCACATTGATTACTCACCAGTGCTGAATAACCAGGGCAATATTGAACCCCATCCATGTGGCACCACTGACAAAGGCAGAGAAATGAACCAGGGGATACTCTGGAGGTTTGTTCAGCAGCACGAGGCTGGTGTATAGATAAGCAAATGTCTTATGAATGTGCTAATGAGTTTGCCTTCTAACCCCATCAGCTAAAAATGCTGGGGCTAATTTATTTTTCTTTGTCTCCTTAGAATATATATCATCTCTATAAATTGATATGCAGTCTCCTGAGTGTATTAAGAGCAATCTCTAACTTCTGATCTATTCCAGGCATCCTCCAAAATTTGGGTTATACCACTAACAGCAGCCTGATATTATTTCAGGACGTATTTGTTACGGACTAATCACCTTCATGCATACATCATCCATCTGAACAGAGAGGGTAGATAATTTGACAATATTTAGGAAATTAATTTCATAGAAATCTTAAAAGAAATGACAGAAAATGCCGTCTTGAGTTATGAGTGGGATCCAAGACTATTAGCCTTCCTGTTTTCTTCCAACAGGTTTTACTCAGGTGTTGTACAATTCTGCTTTTTTATAAACACTCCTGAATAAGTTCTATATGTGCAGGGGGAAAGGAGGCTGGGAGAAGGAAAGGAGGAAAATAGTCCATCTGAAGGCTTTATGTCTCCTGGCCCTCTGAAGCGTTTTGACACACAGCTCACGTGCTAAATAACCTGTAAATATTTCCTGAAAAATGGTGATGCTTCTTGCTGTGCAAGGTTGGGCTGTGCACCACCTCCACTGACTTGGCTGCTGGGGTTTCAGCTGGTACCAACCCAGCAGAAAAATCCTCCTCCTCCTCCTCTTCCTCCTCCCAGTAATAAGGACTGTAACTGAGAAATCTCAAGTCCATCTTTGGCTTGTCAAAACTGCGTGTCATTCCTAATTTATGCTGGACTGTAAACTGACAAGCCAGCCTTGTGTTTTTACCTCAGACTTTAATCTTATTTCTTTTTGCCCATAGAGATGGAGATTTTGCCGGTCACGCAGCCAGTCTGGGTGAAAATCTGTGTGTGCCAAACCAAGGTTTTTGCTAAAGAGAATTTTAAGGCAAAGAGCAGAGGAGAAGAGGCAGTTCAACTTAATTAATGTCAGAGTTTGTATAATCCAGTGAATGTGTAAAGGACTATATAATTGCTAGGTGTTATTACTAGTCTTGACTGAGTAATTCATGTTGAATTATGTGTTTGCCAAATGTCAACTCTCTGTTTGTGAACTGTCATTGAAAGAGCACGATTTTTTTTTTCCCAAGATTTGTTCAAAACTCCTCTCAGAATAGCTTCTGTCAGTAATTCTTAGTCTGCTGCTTATTCATGAGCAATTCATCATAAGTGTCTGATAGCTGCAATTTGAGCTGTTTTGACTGCCCAGTTAGGTATTGGGTCTGCTTCCTTCCAGACATTTGATGACTGTAACTTTGAACTCTGTAGTGTAGATGCTCACCCAAGACAGAATTAAATTTGGGTTCCATGAATACTGGCTAATACATGCCTCAGTATGAAATGCAACCGTGTTTTAACATTCATATTATGGTACTGCCTAGAAGTCAATCAATTTGAGAATACATTATTTAGAAAGTGATACAAATATTGAGTAAATTATAGTCCCTGTTCCAAATTATTTACTGTATAGACAAAACAACTGATCTAACATTCTTGACTGTAGGAGAATAAATTGAGTGCCAGTAAGGTGATCTGAAATTGGAAATGGAAATTAAATGTTTTCACAAGAAAGCCTCTAGACCTATTTATCAAATAGCTGCAGATCTCTGTATTTCAGAAAAAATGCCTGTGCATATGAAATACACCGTAACCCCTTATGTTAGCTGGACAAAAACACATGGAAATACATTGAACATTTTCTGAAGGAAAGGGAAATTAAGATGTAAATCTGAAATATCAAAGGGATGGGCACTAATTTCTGGAGCATTTGCCTAATCCTATCTCAATGCTGCTCCATGCTGAATGCACCCAATGTTTTATCCACTGCTATTGTCTGCAAAGCAAAAGTAGTTTAAAACTGTTAACACTCTAATTTTTAAAATTATTTAATCTCTGAAGTCCCTAAAAATTCAAAAGTAATGCCTCTGTGAAGGTTATATTTATTATTAAACTAAGGTGTTTCTTTTTAAGAAAATAAAATAATAAAACTGTTTGCTACTTGCTGGTGTCTAAGCAACTAACAGACAAGGATATTATGAGAAATCTGAAAGAACTGGATGCACTTGATTCCCTTTGTTCTGGTTAAACTGCAGTCGGTGTATTTAAAAAAAAAATCATAAATTCTCTGCAGAAAAAATAACAAAATTAAAGTGAGGGTTAAAATCCTTTTATCAATACCTTACAGCATGTCTATGGAGCAGAACAGTCCCATCAGTCTCTAGTATAATTGAGATTGTTTCCACCTAATGTTTTTCAAAATAGTGCACATTCTTCACTATGTTTTTAATGAATCACTCTCTTTGAATAATTTCATTTTTCTCTTTCTTGAATTTTAAGTAACAGAACATTTTGGAAAATTGGTGTGCTTACCTATGGCAGACAAGGATGCCTTCTGCTCATGTGCAAGGTTCCAGGGAGGGTGGAGAGAATATCCTGGTTTACATTATCCCTGAAGTTATCATGCATGATCTTTAGAAAGAATACAAGTGCTCTTTCACAGCAATTCTTTGTACAAAAGAGACACAGAAGGCAGAAAATTCTTACTGTAAATGATCATGAAAAACAGCCCAGGTTTTAATAGGAACAAGGAAAATGTTACTGCTCTAATTTTACTGAGAAAGATTATTTGCAAGGGCAGCCATTTGAATGGAAGAATTGGAAGGACTTTGTGTGATGGCAGAATTTTCAGATTATGGTGGAACTCTGCGTTTCTGAGTGCATTTTACTCATAGGTGGTGGAATTTAAAGATTTCTGGAGTACTTGTGAACCTAAAAAAGAGATAGACAGGATTGAGACAAATTCTAGCTTCGACCTAATCTTGCATTCTTGGAAATGAGTGCCAAAACACCTCCTGACTTCAGTGGAAATTAAACCAGGAACCATTGACAACACATATTGATCCATAGTCTACCCTGCTGGAAAGCTGATTTTATTCCTTTTGAATAAGAATGTAGAGAAGGCATTTGTAAATATTATGCCATCTTCTTAGAAAAATGAATAGATTTTTCATTTTAAAAATCCATTTGTCTTTAAGTATCTGAAGTTTCAAGAAAGTGAAATAATATAAAATACCAAACTAAAAGAGTTCACGGCCTTATTCTGTCATGATTTATATCCAGTGTGTATTATTTGTCTTTGCTGGGGTTGCCCAGACATATGTTAGGATAATTATAGGGTGAAGAATCTAATTGTACTGTACAGCGCTGGTTTAAGCTGACAGATAACAGGTTGTTATGTATAAAACATGTGCGTACATAGAGTAACAACATGTTAAATATCTCATTACATCCTGATAGATAGATAGTGTTGGGAGGATGTAAATTAGAGTACCAATTATTCTGTTGCAGTGGTAATGAAGCATTAGAGCCTTTATTCACATGCATCTCTGTTTGTGCAGCTCACAACGACTCTCCTCGGGGAAGCACATTGAACGGTTTGATGTTGACCTCCAAGCTATTGCTCCCACTTTCAAAATTTTGTGTGTTAAAGATGCATCTCTGCGAGAGGGAGGACACTGGTGACAGGGAAGGAAAAACAGAGCAGAACAGAGTAAAAAGAATATTTTAGAGTGAAGGATAACTAAGGAAGAGGGGACTTGAGGTAAAGGAAAACAAGCTATGGGACATGACATAAAGAACAGCGTCTGAGACAGGAGAAATGCCGTAGAGAGCCAGGGAGTTGTCATCATATGCAACATCAGTCTCAAACCCTGACTCATTGCTCTCTTTAAAAAGGTTTCCTTACGCATCTGCATTCCACAGTTATTTGTCAGTCCAACAAATACAGGAACAAAGATGAAATGTCGGCAAATATATCAAGCTCTTCTTCTGTATGTTGTGCATTCCCAAAGTGCCAATCCAGCCTACTGGCTCCCCAGCCTGAAAGATGGAGCTTCTTTCAGACCCTGTGGGAGCAGATGCTGCCAGTAGCAGGGAAGGGCTTGCACTGTGGTGAAAGCATGTTCAGGTTGGGCAGAGGGACCAGATTCACTCATTCTAAAACTTCCTTTGCAAGTTGGCTGGTTTTCCCCAGATTTTAAAGCTTTTCTTTTGCTTCTTATCTAAAGAACCATTAAATCATGCAAAGGAATTCCCCCCATGTGTTGTAATAAATAGCTCAGACAGCATTTTGATACAGCAGAAAATAATTTGCACCCTCAGAGATGTCAGGAGACACAGTGTCACAGGCAACGAAGCCGGAATGCCGTGTCCATCCTCAGATGACAAGAAAGTCATTGACAAAGTGAATGAGTGGAGAGACTGCCACAATGGATCAGGGCTGGAGCCCCTTCCTGCCAGGGAGAGGCTGAGAGCTTGGAGAAGAGATGGATCCAGGGCACCCGCCCAGCCCTGCAGGGAAGAAGGTATCAAAAAATGAAATCACAGTGGTGTGAGTAAAAGAGACAACAGGAATAAACTGAAACGTGAAAGGATCAGACTGGCCATGAGGAAAATCTTTTACTCCAGGAGGAAGACAGGAAGCAGAGTAACTTTCTAAGTTACGTAGATAGAGAATTCATGTCTAAATTATACCACGCTGCGCAAGGACCTACAAATGACTTGCTGCAGCAGCCTCGTTCTCTGAACAAGAGCTGAGATTAGGGAGAGTGTGAGGTGCCCTCCAACGGGGTTGCTGCAGGAATTGATCTCCATTCCAGACAGACTTTGCATCTCCTCTGAATCCAGTCCCCTTGCAGCCCACCCACTGCCCATGGAACACGAGGAGCCCAGCTCTCTACTTTGCCATAATTCTGTCCAGGGAACGCAAAATTTTCAAGCCCAGCTTTAACATACGCAGAGGACCTTTCTGAAGGATGAAAGTCGGATTTGCTATTGTGGAACTCACCTTCATGTAGAACAAGAGGTAGGAAATAACTCTCAGATATGTGGTGAATTCTGGCATTGATAAGGAAGCCAACACCTTGAAAGTCTCTGTAGGATATGCTGAGAATGTCAACGAAACTGAGGAAATAACAGGGATTTCAGGGAAAGTAGGACATTCAGATTCCTGCCTTGCTTTTTCAATTCTTTTGAAAATCAGACCTGGAGAGTATATCAATCAAGAGTTAAAGAGGTGAGCACTGGGAAAGGAGACATGCATCCTGGATGTATCTCTTTTTCTTTAAATAACATTTTAAACCCCAAAATGTTCAATGTTTAAAATAACTCCAGCAATATTCAGGAATTACACCATGAAATTACAGTAATACAATTTGACACCAATTGGTGTCTCGGGGTTTTTGTATGACATTCAAAGAAGGAAGGTTATAATAAACAGTGAGGTACAATGGAGTATAACACTATAGATACATTGCATGTTTGCTCCCTTAAACTTGTGGGGTTTTATAGCCTTTAACATCATTTTATCTAAAATTATCAAATGGGGGACTTCAAAGAGACCAGTGGATTGCAGTGGATTTTTCTGCTCTTCTTTGGTTATTAAAAGACAGGAAATAAGGGAAATCATAGATCATTAAATGCAATAACGAGGCATTGGAAAATATAAAGGGAACACATCTGTTTCATGCAGGATTTATATTTAGTGCTGAACAGTGGGGATTTTCCCCCTGTAGTTCTGCAGATCGGGTCATTGGAGGAGGAAAAGATCAGAGGAACATTTGCAGTGGGATACAGTATTATTTAGGTCTGAAACTGATGAATTGTGAAACGTCGATGAGAATGGAGAGTGCTACAAATCACTGCAGTTGAACCCTTTCAGATCATAGTGAGCAGCTGAGAATTGAAAGGAAACTGGCTACTCTCTGGAAATATATTGCTACAGTTTGGCTTGAAAGCTCTTTTTGTGAGTCACTCCATCTCGTCTGTAAATAGTCGTTATTAGAATGGTTTGAAGCACCATCGGTTCTGACAACACTGAACTTTGTGAAAGTCCTTGTTTGAAACCAAAACTTCTATTGCCAATTGGGATAACTCAAAAAAAAATATAAAGATTCCTTTATGTGTGAATGTTTTACAAATTGAGCCTTAAATTAATTAAAAGCTAGCATGGTCTTATGTAGGTTTGTGGAGCAAACCAGAACACTCAGTGTTATGGAGTTTATTTCAGAGTAGTAGATGAAGCTACTTCAGAGTAGTTTCATCTCTGGCTAGGAACAAACCAGAAAACATTCTTAAATGTTTAAAAATATCACCATCACTCTTCACTCGTTATGTACATTAAAATTTGCAATGTATTTTAGCTTTATTTTGATTAATGATTTAATGTGTATTTGGTAAAACTGGCTTTCATCTGCTCATTGACTACATGGATTTTACAAGGAGCTTCTGGATCAACTACATTTAATAACATCTCCTTCAGTAATGCAAACATCCAGCTTTTTGCAGTCATATTGGTGAATTAAACGCTAATGAGATTAATATTGGCAAGGATATAAAAAAGAAAACATATATGGAGCTCAGAAGTGATTGCATCTGTTTAAAATAACACATTTTTAATGGGATATTTGGACAAATTGGAAACTATGATTAATCTATTTACATTTTAGGAGTTTTCTGGTTTACAAGACATTTTGAAATAACCTATAGTAGCCATGTTGCATTACAAAAAAAATGCTTTGCCAGTGTGACATTTCAAAGACTTTGATTTCCTTTCTGTAACTAAATTACCTACAATTAATTTCTATAAGCTTCTGCAAAAAAAAATATTAAGCTTTCCATCAGGCTGGGCCTTCACTTGGTCTGAGACGCTACAGATTTTCAAGCTTACAAAAACAACTGGTAAGCAAACCACTCCAAGCTCCCAATCCTTTACAGTAATTTTCCTTGCAGCTTCGAGGTTTTCCATCAAGTGGCAGAGGCAATGTCTCCACTGGGGTGTTACAGAGATACCTGCTGGCCAGAAAATACAAGACCTGCTTATTGCTAGAAATATTGCGAGTGAAAAGGAGAAGGAACCTGCTGTCAGAAGCCAGTAGTCACAAACAATTCGTCCTGGTCCATAAAAGCAAAGCAGGGAGTGACCTCGGGAATGTGGTGACAGAAGGAAAGGCTCAGAGGACAGTGACCCCACAGGACAGTGGGGATTCCCTCGGAGCACCAAGAGGTCCTCTGCCCACGATTTGAAAGGAGCAATAGATTAAGGATGATTCCAAAAGCTGCCAAATGATTCGGCCAACATGCAGGCATAAATCTGGATTCTGCTTACTTTAATGGATAAGAAGCTCTTGAGTTGCAGTGGTGGATGCTGGGAATATTCTGGGTATACAAACTGTGTATTTACTGTGTCTTTGCATCTTGTCTGGGCATCTGGCAGCAGCTGTGGCCAGGGAGCACAGCCCCTTGCTGGGAGCTGCTGGGTCTCTCCCTTCCATCCCAGGTACCTGTCAGATGGACTTTGCAGGTTGGGTTGATACAGGACTGAGATTTACAGGGTGAGAGATTAACAGGTGCACATGGGAATGGATTCTTACAGAGGAAAATACAGTGTTGGTTTCCAAATATTGCGGCTTTCTTGTTCAGCCATTCCAGAGCCCCCTGATTTTCACAAGGTTTCTGACAGGAAACAGCTACAGCATTGTTAGTTCAGGGCTTGCTGTGCCGTGTGAACTGCATCACAGAATCACTTGTTATGGACATGAATTAGCTGGCGTTATGTTAACTAGCATTATGCAGCAATCTAATGCTAATTAAAATTGTTTGTCGCTGTTCTACAGTATTAAATTTTAATTGGAGTGCATAGATCTCTCTCTTGACTAGTGCAAAACTAAATAATTAAATAATATCCTGGTTTAATTCCAGATATTCGCTGCCATCTCACTGTATTTTCAATAACTTCAGCAAGCTTCTAAACATGCTGTAGAATGATACCAAAAAAAACCACCCCTATAATGAAATTTAAAGATAATAGTATTTATGTTAAATGAATTCCTCTCTTGTGCTCTTTGCATTTTAAGCTTGCTTTTGTAATCTATCCTGTTCAATAATTTGTGAGGTCCTAATCAGGGCTACCTATCTCCTGTGATGTATTGAATCACCCAGGAAATTGTCCATCGTCTAACAATTAGCCAAGCTCATTTCTACTTCTAGCAATAAACTTTTAGGACCTTTGAACTGATATTTGCCTCTGAGCTTTTAAAAATTTACATCTGTATAACAAATAAGTTAGCTATTAGAAAATTCACATTTCTTGCAGATATCTAGGAAAAAAGTGAAGAAATTTCTTTCTTTCACAGGTGTTGCAAAAAAACCAAGGTCTTGCTTAGCCTTTAAGGACTTGTCACTCTAAACCTACTCTAAAAATGAAAAAATGTTTTATTCAAAATGAAGGATTTATCAACAAACACATGGAAATTTACTGAAAGCTTCCAACTGTGGCAACTTGGCAAAGCAACACATTTTGGCATTTTATTCTCTCTGTACATATGTTTCACTCACTTAAATGTCATTGAGAATTAGGATGCACATTCATCAAGAGAGTCTACCACTTTAGGACCAGATTTGTCATCCTTTATCTAACAAGCAGTCTCACTGAAGCTGGTGGGTGTAATCC
Organism: Melanocharis versteri; assembly: GCA_013397845.1. Classification (NCBI taxonomy): domain Eukaryota; kingdom Metazoa; phylum Chordata; class Aves; order Passeriformes; family Melanocharitidae; genus Melanocharis; species Melanocharis versteri. The sequence continues at coordinate 99,784 of VZTG01004090.1, forward strand.
TGATTCTGAAATAGTTAAGAGCAGTCAGGAAGCACACATTTTCAATAGGAGCTGTGGGCTTGGATCACACGCTGCTTCCCAAGGAAAGTGTTGAAGGGTCCTAATCTGATCCTGCAGCTCCATCTTGGTTACTGGAGTTTATTTACCTAAATTCCTTGGGAGTTTCACTTGGACAGTCCTGTCTCTCTCTCCTTTGTTCCTTTAGCCCCAGAAGTTTATGCTGTCACCTCTGAGAACCCACTGATTGCTGGGGCTTATTTTCCATTGTGAGAGGTAAAAAATGAGAGCCACAGGCTTTTGGGTTTTTTTATTTCCTGGGACATTTATAGCATTTTAATTAACCCCAAACCAGAAATCTTGTGACTGCACATGTGTTTTGCTCCTAAAAACCAAAAACAATTTTTCTTTGGCATGAGAATGAAAACACTAAAATAATAATGGAATTTATCTGCTTAAGAAAGAATTTTGCCAGCTCTTTTCACCAATAGGGATACTTCAGCTCTGCAAATTTGAATAGGTGAGTTTGTTTTGAGGCAGGCAGTATAAAACAGGCTCTCCATTTGATGCCAGCTCTGTTAGCACACATTATCCAGCAGCACACAGACTGTCAGCAGCTACTGCTTTGTTCTGCACCAGTCCTTTAAGCCATATGAAACAGGGATACAGTGTGAGAGAGGAACTGTTTAAATAAAAAAATGGGTGTTTTCTCTCTTTCACTCAGTGGTGAACAAAAATAAGTCTGTATATGACATATAGATATTGGGCCCTATTCTTTGTTGCTGCCAATGAATATGAATGTAACACGCTGTTTAAAACTCTCTTAGAAAAATTTGGTATTCCAGCCAAAGAGCATCAGTTAATATTTGTCAGTCTCCTTTGCATCTTTATAATGAAAATTTCTTATAAATCTGTCCTAGTACTTTTTATTATGGCAGATAACTCAAGGGTATAAAACAGAGTTAACAAGAAATTTTACGAGCACACTTTTTAACGCAATGAAATACTCCATTTTTTTCAGTATGATCTATCCATTCATTTTATTACAGTGAGTTAATAAATGCTTTATTTTTCCCTCTCTGTTGAAAAGAGGTAATTGGAAATGACATCACTATTTGCCATTGGATCATCAAGAAGCAGGAAATTAACAGTTTCTAATGGCACGAAGCTGGTGTGGTTTAGGTCGGATATTGGGAAAAGGCTCTTCATCCAGAGGGTGGTTGGACCCTGGAACAGGCTCCCCAGGGAAATGGTCACAGCATCAAACCTGACAGAGTTCAAGAAGTGTTTGGACAGCACTCTCAGGCTCATGGTGTGATTCTTGGCATGTCCTGGATAGGGCCAGGAGTTGGACTCAATGATCCTTGTGCATCCATTCCAAGTGAGGATATTTTATGATTCTGTGGCACTACAAGTGAAATCATGTTGCTCTAGTCAGTGGACCTTTAAGCTGACCTAGCTGCCAGAAAATATTGAGCTCCTTTTTTTATTTCTGGTACTTCCAGGGTAGGTAGACGTGAGAAACAAAGACGCTAAGAATCCAGCTGATTTTGGTATTGCAACGTCCACGTTGCATGAGAGTAGCCTGAATTTTGGGATTGCAGTTTGTTCTTTAGCCCCAGAGTGAGGAGATCTGGTGACAACCAAGAGGAGGGACTCCACGTAGTGACTCCACGGGAGCTGAGCATTTCACAGAAAAGTGTGGAAAAATATTCCCACAGGGTGATAAATTGGTACATGTTGATTTCTAAAATGATAATGTTGATGGAACTTTTTCTGAATTGACAGAAACTGCTCTGACTTTAAGCTCCTTGTCCTTCAGATGATACTGTAAGGTAGTATGTGACCTTTTAGGATATTTATGATGTGAACTGAACTGCCTTTAAAATTATAATCCTTCAACCGTCAGTACATCCTTGCAAAGTTCAATAGATTCATAAATAATGGAAGTTAATATTCTACTACAAGACTTATGTAAATTATAAAGGCAGATATATATCGGCTGGAAATAAAAACACAATACTTTTTTCCATTAGTATTACTTCAGGTTCAGATGTGAAAATATTCCAAGAGTCATATCCAGAATAAAATTTGTACTCCTGATTCTAGTAGCTTATCTTTTCCTTTCAAGAGAGCTCATTCTTGCATTTTTCCAGTGTGCTGATTTAGTCCTTTTGGCACTTACCCAAATTCAAAAGTAAAATAAAGCCTTGATGCTGCAGTAACATTTCCAGCCTCCACTTCATCTCCATTGTATTGCAAATATTTATCCTTTGCTCTCATGCAGCCTCCCACTCAGAAGAGTCTGCCAATCTTTTTAAAAGCTTAGGTCAGGAGATTCTTCCCAGCACAGCAAAGCTTTCTTGGAAACATAGGAAAGGTCACACAACAATAAGAGTAGCATCAACATTTTGGCTACAGGCCTTCATACCTAAATGGTTATGACTTCTACTGGAGTAATCATTGGTTCAGTAATAAATGCTTGTGGTGAGGGCTGTAATTTAACTTTCCAAAACCAGCGGTGATTTTCCTAGGGAAGCTTTGTCTTGTGGAGGATGCAAACGCTACTTTTTGCATGAATTAGTGAGCATTTATTAACACGCTGGTTTTATCCTTTCCTGAGCTAAGAGCTGGGGTCCAGTAAGATTGGGAATTCCTGTCAAATAAAGGACCTGGTCATGCAGAAGTAAAGCTCTCTAACTCCTAAGCACCTCCCCTTCCTAAACAGCATTGCACACACTGGTTGCCACTGTGCTGCATGGAAAACATGAGGGATTTTGTAATAGCATTTAGAACAACTAGCCTGCAAAAAATCGGCAGCATCTTGAAAACCAACACGTTTAAAAAGCCACCAGCTAGTTCCAAGCAGCAGGAAAACAGTACATCACTCTTGCCCCTGGGAGGTGCTGGGAAGTAGATTCTTCCTTTCAAGAACTACCTTTTTTTTTATTTTTTTCTGAAGTATTGACTGAAGGGAAGGGACAATTTTGTCCCACTTTTCTGGTCATGCTGTGGATTTTCAAGGGAAGCTTCACCTCACAGCTGCTCATCTGCAGTTCACAAAGAAAGAGAGAGGAGAGGGAGGCAGTTATCTCTGTCAGCAGGTTCCTCCTGTTGTATGACAGAAGACCGAGACAGAGAGAAAACACTGTTATCAGAGATGTCTGGTGCACCTGGTGCAGCAAACACCTTCTTCGTTCAGCTTTGGCTCGTGTTTTCTGCTGCAAGGGAAAAGGCTTCACGCGGGTGTCGACCAGTCAGAAGTGGACAAGCTGTGCTCATCCCTCCCCAGCCTCACCCACAACATCCTCCTCCTCCTTTACTCAGGAGGGAGCAGGATTTATCTGGGATTTATCCTACACACGGGGGGTTTAGCTTTTCCTCTTGCCATTGATAGCTTTTTCCTAAGCATGGAGTAGTCTGAGCATCACCCAAAAACATCTTATACACAATGACTTCATTGCTCAGCTACATTCCCAGGCACTGCCTATATCAGACATTTGAGAAAAAACAGTAATTTCCTATGCTAGACTCAACCAACAGCAATTTAGAAACTTCTTTAGGCTTTAAATATTCAATTTTATTCACAGTAAAAGTCTCCTCTCCTTTTGGCCACTCGCTATTCAAACGGGAATGATTTCCTGCTTCAAGGTTTTCCAGGAACTGCCATACCTTCTTACTCTCCAGAGTTTAACTAGGGAATAATAAGCCTGGTTAATCCTGTAATATTTAACAATACAACAGTAAAACTATCAGGTTCGTGCTTTTCTGCAGGGGATATCCATCTCAGTCTCATGGCTCACATTTGAGAAGACTTATTATTCAAAGAAGAATATAAAAAAACCCCAAACCTACAATGTTAATTATACATCTATAAGGAACATAAGCAAAAAAAGGTAAGGAATACAAAATATTATGAGTCTTTATTCCAAATAGAACAGAATGCTTTTCTTTCTTTTTATTAAAGTTTTTGTTTCTTCATTTGCATATCTGTCACTGCTTTGAGTTTGCTCAGGGCAGCAAAGCAGAAAACTCTTTGGTGCAACCAAAATTGGAAAAAGCTATTGGCCTTCCATTAATGCAGAAGTATTAGGTGTATTTCTTATTAGCACAGTTTTTAAGGACTGTGCCAAACCAGAGCTTTCTATTTTCTGTCTTTACTGTCTTCTAGCACTTCAGACAGGAGCATCTATTTTCACTCCAATTTTTTGGGCATTTCTGACACATTTCTTGCTCACTCCCTCTGAAAATCCAGCCTTATGGATACGTCTGCATTGCTGTGGTTAATGCTCCAGAAATGCTGTCAAAGCCAAAACTGATACCTGTCTACAGGAGATGAGCTCCAAAGTGCTCCCAGGGCCAGCTCTGGAGAGGATTCCCTAGGGAAAGCCTTGGCATATGGAGGTCTCCTCAGCAATATCCAAAACATAAAGCAGTCACATGCACTGTGAAAGGTTTCGGGACCTCAGGCTGTCCCACCTACCCTCTGAAATCTGGTTTCTCTGTAAAAGAGCCCCAATGGCACCTGCCACCAAGACAGATAAGATTCCTGAGACCTGGGAAAGGCAAATTTCAAGGCAAGCCTCCCGCAATCCCTTTGGATGAGTACAGACCCAGGCAGTGCCACAAGTTCAAACCATTCCACAATTTAGCCTGCAAGTTCACGGCACAATTTTCCTACACACTTTGTACAACACCGGCAGCCTCCGTCGAGTCTTGGGAGAGTTAATGATTGTAATGGTCTTTGGAGCTTTAGAAAGTTAAAAAGCTTTTGGGAGGGGGGAGAAAGTGAACTTTCTTTCCTCTTTGCAGAAGGAACTTTAAGTCTTCACTCCCTTTTTGAAGGCTGTCTGGATGGATGCATCTCTTGAAGCAGATGTACTGGAACTAACACGTAATGACTGACTGACATTAAACCCATGACTCTTCAGTGTTAGTTAGCCTAGATTGCCTAAACCTTTGATTTCACCTAACTACAGGCATAATTCCATTAATTCTGCAAGCCTTCATTTTGCTTTTAACAATTATTAGTGATTTTTTATTAGTCCTTCTAATGTGGCCACAGAGTGTTATATTTACAAGTTCATTGGATGACAAAAATACTTGCTAGTCTGTCTCACTTCACACTTACTTCCAGTGGCTTCTTGATGTTTTATTCTTTTCAGCTTCACTGTTTTATTACCACAAATTTTCTTATTTGGTTCACCAAACTCTTCGCACCTACAACTTAAACTCAAGCAGAGACATTGTGAAAAGATCATTAGTGTGAACAACTTAAAATACGTGAGCTTCTAGAGGTTAAATCAAGATCTTACACATATTGTACTCATTTTTCAACCCTAAACAGCGTGAGAATCTGTTAGTTTCTTAGGTTTTGGCTAGGGTATCTTTAGGTATACATGAAGGACAAAAAATAACCAAATATTAAAAATAAAATTAACTGTCCATGGAAAGTTTTCTCAGTTTCCTAAATAATTCTGTTTTTGCTGGCAACTAAAACAAGGCAGAGTGATTCCTACCACTTGCTGCTATTCTTTAGTACAAGAAGGACAGCACATTTCTTTTATTCTTCATTACATTCATTCTGCATCAAACAGCAGAATTGCTGTCTTGAGGTGGCACTGAACACATCTTACACAGACCCTGCCCTGCATGGCCCTAATCACTCCACAACAACTGACTTGTGTTTCATTTCTTTCTCTATGAACTAATCCAAGGGGAGAAGTTTAATATGGTCACTGTCCAAACCATTTCAGCTCCAGTATACACATCAGTTCATAGGTAGCAATTATAGAGGCTTAGATGCACAGCTTTTCATCTCTGCTATTTGTAATCCCACATGGTAAATCAAAAACTCCTTTGCAAAGTGAAATATCAGGTTCAAAAGTTGCTTTGATGTGAAGACAAAAGCCCCGATTCTTCCTTTGGACTAAAATAAGTCTGTTGAAGACTGTATTGAAATTCCAAGAAATAAACTCAGCCTTAATTTCACACCTTTTTTTACCAATTAGCTTTACTTAGTGTTACAGTTTAAAATATGTTCTCAAACAAACAGTAGAAACAATCAAAGAAACAACTGCCACAAGAAATTTCTCCCCTCAAGAAATTACTTCCATCTAGAAATAACTCTATTAGTTTGCATTAATTTGCTTCAATTATTTAGTCTTAAACCCACATATTTAAATATAATTATCTGCTGAAAACCTCACAGTACAATCAACATTAGTCACCAAGAGCTGCCTTTTTTTTTTTTTTTTCCCAATGAATAGGTTACAGAAATTGTTATTTCAAGAGAAGGCAAGGATGACTAAATTAATTTCAATCATTTCATATTAGGGAGAAATTCTTCGCCCTGCACAAGCGTATGCAAAAAGGAAACTTTAGTTTCTCTGCAAGCTGGCAGATCCTCTGATAACATCTAGAAAAGCAGAGTTAGAGGGAGGGTCTGTTCCTCCTGTGGCAGGATCACACAAGGCTGCAGAGTTAAATGGGCAACGTGGTTTCACACCAGTGCTCCAAGGCCTTGACCTGCTTATTGCCCCCCATTACCCTGCCACCCCCAAAAGCAGCAGAGACTCTGCACCAGGGCCACCCAGCCACCACTTCACTGCCACAGCTCCCAGCTCAGAAGCCTTCAGCGACTGTCAAAGCAGCTCAAGGGCTGACCTAGCACCTTTCCTTTAAAAAGCAGGGCTTTTCTGTGCTCCACGCTTCCCGCACACCGTGATTTCCCCGCTCAACACGCTTGCCTTACAGACCTGACCTTCCAGGTATCTCTCCTCCAGAAGAAAAGGTATTTCCGTAATTAAAAGGAAATGAAATGATAGGAAGGAAAGAAAAGCAGGCAGATACCCTAAAAACAAAAAAAAATCCTATAAAAAGATGCAGAACCTTCCATGAGCATGTAAGAGCCGCATATGCAAATTAAATTGCTCAGCACGTGTATCCACAGGCACCATCTGGGGACACTGACTTGCTAATCATTTGTAAATGAAAGGAGATAATTCTGCACAAAGACTGGAGGATACAGACTGGGGGTGTGGGAGTTATTGCCTGGTATGTAACCAATTCCTTTGGATCTTCCATTTGACTCAGAAAGACCGAGATCATTCAGGATACTCCTACAGGGTCCCATAAAGCCAAGAGCCTGCTCTATAAAATTAGGGGATTTTCCAACTGGGCCCCTTTAAACAAAATCAAAAAACCAATAAAATTTACTTATTAGAAAAACAAGTTACAAACATATGCAAAAGCAAACAAGCTGCTACAAAGCTTGAACACCAGCTTTCTTCTTTGCTGACCAAGTACCACCCACATCCTGTGAACCACAGATACTCTGGATGACTGAAAACTACAGTCAAAGCAAATCTACCCTTACAAAACCAGATGAGAGTCCTGTTTGGAGTGCATCCAGAAATCCCAAGTTTCCTCTCAGGATGCTCATACACTTAAATGAATGCAGTGTTATTCTTTTCATTTCAAGTGGAAATTTGGTTTGGGTTTTTTTGTGGTGTTTTGTTTTGTTTTGTTTTGTTATGGAGTTTTTTTGTTGTTGTTTTTGGGTTTGGGGTTGTTTTTGTTCTCTCCATTCCAAAAAGGGATAGGACACTTTTGTTTTTTGTAAAATCATCAGCAAACCAGAACAGGCCGTGAATAAAAATCCAGAGAGACTTCTCAGTTTCAGTAATTTAGTACTATTCACATACATCATCAGATGTAGCTGGTAAAGTTGCTGTGCAACACATTTTCAAACAAAGGGATGTTCTGGATTAGCTGAAAATGCTATTTGCTTTTAGTTTAATAAAAAATTGAAAATAAGGGAGAGTAAGAGTTCTACCTGAAGTCTCAGGGTGTATTTCCCAAATTTTTAAGAAACAAAAGTGAATCTGAGCTCAAAATCACTGCTATCTACATACCCACACTCTCTTAAAACTAAAGAAAATACAGCAAATAAATGGAAAAAGATCGTGATAGCTGCAAGCAGTTTAAATTTAAACCCCAGTGTGCCACTGGCAGCACCTAGATTGTACAATAGGCTTATCTTGTTCTGCGTTTCTATTTTTGAAATCGGGATCCAGCATTTTAACACCCACCTGTACAAGAATGTTTGAGCCATATATTTAAAAGAGACACTGCGAACAGTGTTTGAAAACTGGAAGACAGATCATTAGCAGACCACAGCGTAATCTAATTCTCAGTATCATTATCAACACCATCCTCCAAAATGTCTAGACACAGTAAAAATTCCTGTATGACTGCTGTGTGGAAAAGACATTGTGGCCGTGAAAAATGAGTAAACATTTTTATGGATACCAGTAATGTTCCATCCCCAGTGCCTGGTACATGGTAAGCAGCAACCTGTCTTAGGAAATAACCATTATAAAGGGTCGTTATGTAATTAAGGCTAAATTGAGATCAAATGACTGGTACCTTTTCACTTTTTCTTTTTGCTGAGCTGTACGACAGCTTATAAATATTCAGTCTGATATGAAGGAGATAGCAAAGGGCGCGCTACCTCTTAGATAACAAAAAATTCTCGTTATGACATGCCTGAACATTTTGTTTTGCTGACAACTCAGAGTATCTATTGCAAAATCCAGAAAGAGCAGGAGTAAATTGCATGAACATTTACAAAGAAATTAATTGAATTTTCTACGTGTCATAGAAAACCAGTTATTGTTGCTGTCAAGCAGAGCAGGAGAGTGCATGGTTCCAGTGGCTAAGTGGCAAAATGCGTTTTTCTTTGACACAAAATAAAGCTGGACAGTTCTAAAGTTCTGTATTTCTCTGAAGATAAGTACCTGAATTACAGCCCAGCAGTGCTCTAGGAGTATAAACTGCAGTGTTTCACAAACAAGTTTGGCCTTCATTGACTAGCAATAGAGTCACATCCAGAAGCAGGTTGCCCAGACTGGTTAGGCTCGCTGTGTTGACACAGCCTATTACTTTCTGCTGAGGGAAATTCACTATTTCAGGTGGCCAAAAGAATGATTTAGCACGGAGTGCCATCAGCCAGAAATGGCACTTGTTTCCAGGTCACAAAAAATGACACATTTTCCCACATTTGGACATTTGGTGTTTAAAAATGATGTAAGAGCCANTCTGGTCACAAAAAAATGACAGTATCTTTAACTTGAAAGCAAAAGAAGTTTCAGTGTAGGGAGCTTTTCCCACATTTGGACATTTGATGTTTAAAAATGATGTAAGAGCCACCAGTACCTCATGTTGGTACATCAATTAACATTATTACCCCCACTTTGCATTTGAGGCTTTGAGGGGAAAAGAAATACTTGGTTGCTATTCACAGGCTGGAATATTTACTGTGATTATTTTTATTTTTTTTTTAATGAAGAATCGTCAGAATTCTGCCCACCCCTAATATCCCTGTTCTGTTGGATGAAGTGCCTTGGTACTCCTATAATTTGACCACTGTATATGACTTGGTTAGAGAAGGCCCTGCATTGAAAGATCTATAATATTGCATTTTATCAAATGACTTGCATCTGCAAAATTAGTACACAGGGAGATTTCTGTATGTCTAGTGAATCGATCAGATTTTTTGCTTCTGGATGCTAACTAAGCAACTAAAATTTACTCTAAACTCTACTAAACATACCTACCAGGCCATTTTTTCCTCTCTGTAATGCCTAAGACATTTGCAATACAGCCAGCCCTCAAAGCTGTAGCCTTGTAAACAGCAGAAACAAAAAATGACAGGGGACATCACATGGGCAACTGCTTGATTCTGGAAAGAGTGAATGGAAAACAGAAGAGGAAAAATATGTTTAAACTTAATTAAAAGTCATTTGCACTTCTGAGTCGAGGATTTGAAAGCGAATTCTTCTGTCATTCACCCGCAAATCTTGGGGATTTTTTTCTTCTGAACTAGTAGATAACATTTTACTTTCAGAACAGCACTGAAAAATGGAGACATTAAAGCATAACCTGACAGAAATGAGTCAGTAGCTACACAATTACATTTGACCACCTGTGGCAATGTGACAGAAGTCAAAAAAAAAAGAAAAAAAGGACTTGGAGAAGCAGAACACAGTCCTTCAAAACATCTGAAAATGTTAAAGGTTTTAAATTATACAGGGCTGTGCACCCCTAAAGCTCATGCCAGGCTTCAGTCTGTCACAAGGATGTCTCATGCCACAGGTTTTCTTTGTAAAAAATATTTCAGCACAGCCGCAGTCCCAGTCCTTGCAGTGATCCTGTGCCACCAGTGCCAGGGCTGCTTCCCCTGCACGTACCAACAAAGCAGATAAAAGGCCCTGCCCGGCTGGGGGCAGGAAGCTGCCATGGGTTCAGCAAGCCAAAAAAGAAAGGAGCTAAAGTTTTTCAGCTTCCACACTCCCAGGCTCCTCAGTAACAGCCCTCATGTGCCCGAATGATTACGGCAGAGAGGAAATCCCTGCTCAGGACCCAGAGGGCTGCTGAGCCTTCTCCAGGGAGCTGTCAGAAATAGCCATATTTGCAGCAGAAATCCAAACTCCAAAGGTATTCCGGCTGGAAGAAAGCCTTTCAGATTGGACAGTGTCTGGGTAGGGTTAGCAGAAATCCTAAACTTCCAGTTTTAAAGGCTGCTGAGCCCCTCAGTTATTCTGGCTAACACACACAGGGCAATAAGAAAGGTATCAGGCTATCAAGCGAACTCAGGGCTGCACTTTCTGTTTGCTCTGCTTGTTTACCCGCTTTTAGTAGTCTGGATATCCTGGCATTAAATCTTGCTCAATACATGCAAATGTGTGTGTTTGCATGGCTGTGAGGGAGGAGTTACCCTGACCTACTACCTTTACCTCGTATTTTGAGTGCAAAGTGCAGTGAGGTGAAATAGGCAAACCCAGGTTGCTCCACCTCCAGCAGGGAAGCAGATCCGAATAAAGCCAAATATGCAGAGACTTATTTTGAAGGCTCTGTGTTTGCAGGAATATCACAGACATGGTGGTATCTCTGCCAAAACGCTTAGGGCCAATGTGAGGGCTGGCACACACAAACGTTGGGTGTTAGGGATATTTCCTCTCTGGCAAACAGGAGCTGGAGCAACAAGCAGGGGTGTTCTTTACTGCTTTGGCTTTGAGCAAGCCCAAACAAAACTCCCAATTTGTCAAACGGAGCGTAGAGAGTGAAACCAAACTGTAGTTTGATGCATCTCCAGTGAAATAGTTGTTATTTTCACTGTATTTTTTTTACATCATAGGAATCCAGCTGATGTGGAGCTCACATAACCACAGGGAGCAACAGCAGCTTCCCAGAGCTGTTTGCTGAGGGTCAGTGTCCCCGGCCGGAGTGCTGTACATGAACAACTGGGTGAAATCTCTGGTTTTCCTGGGAAGCAAGAGCTCACCGCGTTTGCATCAACCCTAATTAAAAGCCTGGGAGAGGCTCCACGCCAGTGACAAAGCTGGTGACAGCCACACGTGGGTTTATATAACCAGACTGCTCTGTTTTGCACACAATAGCTCGCTGTACAGCGGGCTACGAGGGAAAGGGCCATGGGAACACAAGATGGGAAAATACAAGGAGGCCCAGCTAAGGGGCACAGTTCTTTATTTTGTTACTTAGTGGTATTTCACTTTTCAGCATCAGGCATGGGTGGCTGAGTGGCACAGGGAGCTGTCAGAGCAATGCAACAATCAGCTCACCTGCAGCAGCCACAGCTGGGGATGTTGCACTTGTTTGTGGCCAATGCCAGCAATGGATAATGGAAAAAACATTATCATTAACGTGATATCAACATGATATTAACATTATATTAAACACCAATGGCAGTAGAAGATGTCCCATGTGTAAAAGGGATGTTATAATAGTTTGAAGTAGACAGCTAGGAGTCTGAGGAAAAGGCAAAAATACCCAAATGTGTACGATAGGACTTTCAGTTTGACTGCCAGCTGCAGGAGCAAGAATCCTTTGTCTTATTTATTAGCATAAAGTTTTTCAAATTGTTTTGGTGTTTGTTTTCCTATTCAGTCTGTAATAAGAGTATTAAATTATAATAGTAAACTTTTTTAAGGCCTCAAAAGCACAGGGATTCCACAGTGCACCAAGGGCAAAATGCATCTGCCAAACTTTCTATTTTTACCTCTTTTAAGCTATTTTAATACCACTTCACTTGGGAAAGAAAACAGAGTCCCTTTTCCTGTTAATAATACACTATTCTGCTCTTTTGATCCCTATGTTTTGCTTTCTAATTACCTAAATGTCATGCATGCCTAATAAATTGGATAAAGGGTATTGATTACGCCTCTGGTTTTTGTAGTTAAAACATAGAGCCAATTAATCTGCATTGTATATTTAGGAAGATAATCAGTTATTAAAACTGAAAGGAGGCAGGCAAAATTAAACTGAAGAGCATTTCAGCAGATGAGTCCCTCTCTAGTATGCATTCACGAGATTTTCCAGGGGCTGTGTTTCAAAACAGCAAGCACTGGAAATCATCGGAGACCTTGAGGAGGTGCTGGGTTCATGTTTTACCTGCCCTTGCAAGTGGGGCTTGGTTTCTCACGCTTTGTAGGGTTTTTCCCAGTTATTTAAAAACAAACAAAAACAGACCAAAAAAAAAGGAAAAAAAAAAGAAAGAAAAAAAACGGAACAAGCCCCAAAACAAAAACTCAACACGTGGAGCTGTTGACATGAAAGTATATACACTTGATTGTCTCAAATGCAATCTGAGATAGAACAAGGGAAGTGGGATATCTAGGAAGTCGTAATATTTTAGCACGGCCTTTGCTCTCTAAACACCACATGATTTCGATAATGGGCAATGAGAGGGGGTTCCCCAGCTGGGCAGTCGTGGGTTCAGCTGCTGGGTGAGTGCAGGGCCAAGATCCCGGCCTGGTCTCCTCCTCACCCTGGGGGAGAGGTGCTGCTGGGGTGGGAAGATCAGGGCTGAAACGCTTCAGGATCTGGGGTCATGCTGCTGGAAGCTCGGGACAGAGGGAAGAAGAAGGGAACGTGCCCGCGGTGCTCCTGCAAGGACAGAGTGCCCCAACCGAGCTAAGCATGCGAAGTCTGCATTAAACGAGGCTCATGCTTTCCTATCCCAGGGAGGGAGAGTGAAGATAAACATATTAAAGATGCTCACTTACTGCAGCGCTGGCGGCTACAAAAGCCGGCGTTGGCTGCATGGATTAAACGCCAAAAAGCCCTTCAGCGGTGATTAGTCTGTGGCTGCTGCTTCAGCTGTGATCATAATCACCTCCTCCGACCGCGCACCGCCCCTCGCCTGCTCTTCAGTTGCTCCTCGGATTCTGCCCAGCTATTGCTCTGGAGGAGTTTGACAACGAGCTCCTCAATGTGTTTGTACATTGGGGCCCCATCCCTGGCTGAGACCTCCGGGCGCTGGAAGAGTACAAATGTCACTGGTAATTGCATCCTCGTCGAGGATCCAAGCCTCTCGCTGGAGAAAACGCGACGGCAGGCAAAGAATGGCAGAGAATTGGGCTTGTTTTCTGCCTTCCTCTTCAACTTTTTCTTAATTGTCGAGGAGCATGACTGTTAGTGCGCCACTGCGTTTTTGGTTTTCTTTTCGCTCCCAGGTTTTCTGATTGTCTAAGATAGCCTGAAGGAGCCTGAAAATCTTTAACCTTGATAAGAAAAAAGGTGTAATTTCAAGTATAATTTAAAGTATATATTCTCAGAGAGAAGCAACATTTTTAACTTTCAGTCTGGGTCAGTTAGGAGAGCATACAACAAAATATTTGCATTTTTTTCATCTTTAATACGTACAATAATTCTGAGAGAAATCATCCTTCCAGTCTTAAGGATTTCAAAAATGCTGTGAGGTACTAGGAAAGGATTTTTTTCCTCCAGACTAGTTTAAAAACTGTAATATTTTTTCTCCAGTTAAGGGACTATGCCTAGAATCCTTTTAAATATTAGCAAATTTTACAGGCCAGAAGGATTGCACTTTCTAATTGAAAGCAAATGAAAAACAGCAGTAAAGGTCATTTTTTTCTTCAGGTTTTATTTAAGCAAATAGGTAAAAGGGAAAAGGGAAGGTGAAACTGTGATTTTTTTTTTTCAAACTTACTTTTCAGTTTCCTGACTCAAACATAAATTCACAGTGAGCAGTGTTCCCATTAATATGAAATGCTGTGTGAGGGATTCAATTTCCCTCAGGAAGAACTGAATGCAGAGCCAGGATGAACACAGTAGCACCAGTTTCACAGAGGGAAAGGAAAAAGGAAAGGAGAAAGGCAAGGAAAGGAGAAAGGAAAGGAAAGGAAAGGAAAGGAAAGGAAAGGAAAGGAAAGGAAAAAAAGGAAAAAGGAAAAAGGAAGGAATATCCCAGCCACATTCATTCAAGAGCTACTCTTTATCATTTATTTCTGGGATTAGTCTTTTTCTAACTCGCCCAAAATAACTTGGTTTTAATGACTGTTGCAGTCACATTTCCATTGTAAATACGAATGGGAATGCTGAAGGGTAAGAGTCAGTGAGGCCTGAAGGGCTGTGCCTTGGGCTCAGGCATCAGAACAGCTGTATCCCATTCCTGCCCCTCCTGCCTCCTCTGTGTGTGAAGTACACCCAAGCTGTTTCATCTCCCCATGCTTTTTACCATCTCTTTTTTTCTAGGGCCTGAGTCTGCAAAAAACATAGAGAAGACTTGCAAGATTGGTGACTTCATTGAAAACTGTCTCCAGGGAATATTTTCTCTCTCCGCGGTTCTCCACACCTCTGACTTTACCATGAATGTCACTGAACTTCTCAAGGCTCTCCCCTACAATTAACAATTAAAGACAAAATTGAAGGATTCAAAACTGATACTTCAAAAACTCAGTTTCATTTCATTAATGCTCCCTGCGCCCCTTCTACCTCAATTAGGAATTTTGTCATATATGCTAAAGTTCATTAATTGTCATATTTTGGGGTCTTGGCAGGCAGCTTAAAAATCATCCCTAGCCTTTGGAGCTTTGGTTTCAGAGTATTCATTCATGTACTCTGAGGCTGTTTTATAACTACCATGCTTGTTTGTCTGACAACAACAACAACAACAACAACAACAAGTTTAAATCAGATTTTTTTTCTTCATTCTTTTTGTTCAAATGCATTTTCATTGCCGCTCTGCTGTGAAGCCAGGCAGACAAAGATAAAAACATTGCCAATTGCAAAATCCAGATGTCATGGAAGCTTAAGTAGCCATTTAAGTTGCTTCGTGACAAACACACATACATGAAAATCAAGATACTGAAAATTATTATTCTGTTGTTCACCTAACTGATGGGTCGAAGATATTTAGAAGAAAAGAAATTATGCTTTCTACACACACAGGCATCATGTAAAAAGTAAGAGGAAAAGAAAACATAGCAAATATAACAGAAGATGAATTTTAGTCTTTTGAGAATAAACAATTACAGAAAATTCTAGGCTGCTCCTAAAAAACCACAGCTGACACTCCTATAGCAGTGTTAGGTAGCAGATTACCTCTCCCATTACCAGTCTGGCTAGATTTTGACATTATTAATTTCTATCTATAGATTGCAGATAATACATCTTAAGAAGAAAATCTAACAAAGGAGGTCATGATATTTAGGATTATGAAGAGAAGGAGGAAAGCATAGGTAAAGTTAGGAGGTGAAAGCAAAACCAAATTGCAAAACTGCATTTTTTGTTGCTGGGGTTTTTCTTTCGTTTGGTTTGGAGGGGTTTTTTTGTTTAAAAATGGAATACAGCTATTTTGTCCAAGTTCAGTACACAGAGATCCCCAGAAGAACTGTTGTTGCTCTTCTGCCAGAAAATCAGATATCTCTCTGCAGCTCTTCTTCCTCCCCCCCGTCAGCCCCTGTGATCTATGATTCATCCTCCAGGGAGAAACCGTGGAAAGAGTAGAGCAAGTCTTGGTAACTAGACTGCACCAGAGAAGAGATGCCATGTCAGCAATACATCGAGGAAAAACACCCTCAGCTAACTCACACGGCCCTGAAGAAAGAGTATTTATTGCCAGAAGGTGGGGAGATACAGGGGGTGCTCTGCCTTCCAGCAAGTCTCCAGGATACTTGGCAGGCAGAGAAGGAGGCCCTGGCTTTTCAGAGCTTGTGACACAGCTCTGGCCTTGGCCTCTCTCTGCAAGGACTTAAGGGCATCTCTAAAAATTTTTCTTCCCATGTTCCTTATCAAAAAAGTCACAATCTGGCCATTAAATCAAAACTTAAGTCACACGTTTCCTCCCGTCAGGACTTCTTAAGCCGTCTTTATTCCTGTATAGCCAAACAAGAGTGTGATGAATGGAGATATTGTGGCATGGGAATAGAGCCTGGAATCTGTCTGATGTTAGGCAGATACGAGAATCCAGCATCCTTTTGGAAGTACCACCCTTGCTTATCCCACAGGATTAAGATCTGTGGGGGAAGGGGCTGCTCCACTTAGTTGACTGAGGCTTTGGAATGCAAAGCTTCACAAATAAAACAAATCCTATAAATCAGGATGATTCAATTACTATGACCTTAGGAAAAGTCTATTTTGAAGAGCATGTCATGGGATGTCATAGGAGTATATTTAACCCACCACATCCTTATCTGGAACAGGTCTTGGGTTAGTAGAAGCAGGCTGAGCGTCTGGCTCATGATACCACATTATATAGCAGTTTTCATTCCAAAGAATTGCAAATTACTTTACAAATGATATGCAGTGCCTGCCTAACCACTTTAAAGCAATTGCTGATAGGGACAGGCTCAACCAACGTAGAGAGCTGTCAGAGGATATGTAGCTGCTGGAAAACTGAAGCTGTGTCTGGAGTGACCAAGGTCCAGTTTGCTAATCTATGCCACTAAAAAGCGACTATCACTGCATGGTGTGATCCACTAACAATGTAGAGGTGACCAGAGAAAATGATGATTGTAATTTTGTAAGTTCCTTCTGTATATAGCTAAACAGGAGACATCTCTACCCCAAAATTACTACAAGGTGCATTACTTGGTTTCCAAGGTCTCATCTGAAAAGAAAACCAGGTGAGTAAATTGTAAGAGATTCACTATCTGTATTCCAGAACAGTGAAAGGCTCAGTGGATCTCACAAGACTGAAAGCATTTGGGTATTTTAAATGTGATGCTTAAAAGACTAAACCATCCCCTCTGGGAACTGAGTTAATGTTTCAATTCCAATTCACTTAAAAAATGTCTTACTGGCATGACAAGTTAGAGGCATGTTGCCAGAGCCTAAGGAAGGTATTCCAAGTGTTCGTCAGGGGTGGATAATGCACTACACTGCTGGTTTTTCATGTTTCAACACCACAAGGAAGCACTCTGTTCCAAACCTGCTCCAGAGCCACTGGAGACTGGAGAAGCAGTTCCCCAGCCCTCAGTGTGTGATGGATGCTCTAAGGTGGCTGGGTGGGAGGTGGCTACAGTGAGATACAGGGCCCCTGAGGCTGAGAAAACTGGAAGGTAAAGCTGAGGAGTTCAGGAAGCAGGATATCCATTCTAGAGCTGTAAAAGACCATGAAGGAAGAAACTGCCTTGGATTAAATCAGCTACCGGTTTTCTGAAGGGGAAGAAACAACTGAGGGACTGAAGTGCTGTCGTAAGAGTGGAGATTTCTTTGAAATCCATCTGTTGCTGCTCAGGGGAAAAACCAGAATGCTGCATTCTCTGAGAGCAAATCAAGTTGTTTGCTGAGAGAGGGAGGAAACGAGGGCCGGGTTCCAAAGTTTTTTCCTACTGAACAAAATGTGTGATGGTTCCCGTGTCTCACCTACTCTTGCTGGCCAAAGGGGTTTGTTTCTCCAGGTGACCAGTGCAGGACTGGAACTTGGATATTGCTCCCCAGTGCCTGCAGAGACCTCCACGTTTTCTGCAAATACCAATTACCACTGCCTAGTTAAAATTAGATATATGCTAATTCGTCCTTTAAAAATTAGCAGCTCCATGCAAATTGAAAACAGATGTCTGCGTCTTCAGTCAGTGCTAGTTAGTTTATGCACTTACTCTTCACACAACCTGTTTTACCATCTCCCCAGGGCCACAGCCTCCCTAAAGCACAGCCCCACCACTGATCCCAGGGCAGGCAGCACTAGTGCCTTACACACACCTCTACAGTGCCAAGCACCTCTGCAGCTTGCCAGTGATCATTTCTGGCATTTTATTATTGTTTTCCTTAGTGAGGTGCCAAACTCTGATGATTTGAAACTCTGGGCCTGAAGCCAATCCTCTGGGCTTTTTGAAATTCGCTTGTAACCAGTGTAAACCTCGGGCCAGTACTGTGGACAGGTGACAAATTCTCCCTCCTGGCTGGAAGCAGCTCCCAGTGTATGTGCTGTTGGTACAGTGCATGCATGTAAATGGAACTGCTGGCAGTGAGGATAAACACTGGCAATGCTTGGAAGTGCTCGATGGTGTGGGGTCAGCGACGCAGGCAGAACCAACTTCTTCTGAGTTACTTCATCACTGAAAGTCCCCAGCCCACACACTTTTAATTCTTTTTTTTTAAAGTGCTACATTGGTTTTAAGTAACACATTTGAAACGGCTTTACAAAGATGCTTGCTGAAAAGTATCTGCAGTGCTGCTTCATTACCGTCCATAATTCCCCAGTGAATCACAGTACCTGCAGAAAAATGACAATTCTCCTCTGTAGAGTATCTACTGCAGGGGGAAAAAATAAGCTTAGTGGAAATATAAATAATAGATTCTAATAGTCACAGCTGTTCATAAATAAGAAGATATATACAAACACAGTCTACTGGAACAGGCACATTTCTCTCCAAGACTGACTTGCTGGATGATTTTGAAGGAAACACTTTGTCACTTTTTGGCTCAGTTTCCAAACACGAAATATAAACTGATATGATTCTTACCACTCAATGTAAATAAAATGCTTTGAGAACATGAATACAAATCGATGTATAAATGTTAATATATTATTTCCTAGCTAAATCCACATTCTGCAAATGCAAACAGAGAGTGAAGATGGATTTTTGTTTTTTGCACATCTGTGCCACTAGTGGAAGTTTTGCAAGCCAGATTAGGTCCTTGGGGACGTAAGTGCATTCCTACTGCTCACAGTGTGTTTGTACAGTTGCAAAGTGGCTTAAACTACTAAGCAATTCAGCTCATGGATGTACAAAAAATAACAGCCGTCATCTTGCCCTGTTAGATGCACGGCTTCTTCAGAGCTAAGCAAAGGGAAAATTGCACCCAAAATATGAGAAATCAGGAGATAAATGATTCATAAAACACAGAAAGAGCTTACAGCCTTACAGGGATGGGAAGAGACCAGCTCTGCCTGGAGAAGCTATTGGCTTCCACCAGCAGAATATTTCTGCTAATTCTGCTTGTTAAGAAATTGTTCTCAAAATAGCAAGAGGTTTCACTTAATTAAATGTTAGCAGGTCCCTGCATAATTTATATTTCATCTTGGTCAAAAGTCATCTGAGAATCCCAGAATACCATGGCAGGGCTGCGTGCTAAATTCTCCCTTCCTTTCCATGGCTGCAGTTCCACTGAGGTCTACAGAATACTGTGTGATGATTAGGTCTTGTTAAATCCATTTAACATAGAAGATGAAACATTGGAAAGCTGAATAACTCGCCCAAGGTCAGTGACACAACGGGGAGCTGAATTACCAGAAAATGACAAGTTCTATTTGCTTGCTGAATGCACTGGACTCATTGAAAATTTAATTTCTGCTCTGCTGACTCACGGGTGGCCACATAGGTGTGGCTGCAGTACAGGACATAAAAGTCTTTCTAGGGACGCTGCTGAATCACATCTTCTTGTCTGGGCCCATTCTGTGTGTAAATTCAAACGGGATTGCCAGGTCTGGCCGTGGAGATAGCAGCTGTTCAAACTGAAATATGATGCTGCTCCTGCTGCCATCAAGCACTACAGTTTTTCTATTAGTTAATAAACAGATATTCTCCTCTAAGGCTAGCCACAAAAACTTAGTTCACTTAAAGAACAATACTTTTCAATAAAGATAGAAAAACAAAGTTAGAGGTGTATATTTACACATGATCTGTTAAAACAAATAATTTGAAGGTTTAAATGCACTTTTTAATTTTGAAGTGTACAGCTTTTAAAATATTTTTAGAGTCTGTATGACTCAGGAGAATAGTAACAGCATCTGTGTACTTCTTTTTTTTTTATTTCCTAGTATTCCCATCCAGCCTGGGGTCATTCTTCTGCCAAGAGTTCGACAGCAAAGGACTTGGCATCAGCTCTCACTAAGACTTTTACACATGCTTATATCCAATGACTAGTCCTATCAAAGCTAGCAGGAACTCTCATATTGTCAAAATTTAGGCATATGTTAAACCTCTAAAAGATCAGGGGCTACCTCAGCAGTGGTTACTGCTGCCTAAGTACAGGAAAACCAAAAGTATTAGAAGTAATCTGGCAACTTAAAAACAACTTTGTGACAGAAATCAGACTATGTTTTTGTAGTGCTGTATCCCCTAACAAATAACTGGTAAATATATATATAAATTAGTGAAATACATTGTTGACAAACAAATGATCCATTCACACCCATGCTGATAACAGATGTGTAACTAATATTACAGTTGTTACATTATTTTCTATCCACACTTTAACAAACTCGATCTTTTTGTCATGGCACTGACATTAAACATTCAAATTAAGATGAACAGCTTTAAGACCTAATCTTTTTTTTTTCTTTTCTTTAAAGAAAGCTTATTGCCAATCCTTTTAGAAGGCTTATGGCAATTTCTTCTTTGAAATTTCTATCCAATCTTATCAGCATTTTGGACAAAGATTTTCTAGTAAAGGTTTAGAACTTGGGGTAGACAATGGCTTGCTGAGGCTACACCCCTTTTTTCTACAGGATAGATTTAATCTCATCAGAATGAATCTGGGCCCTCTGGGGAACTTCTGCAATTTTTACTCTCAGATTTATACCTTCCAAACATGCTGCAGGGAAGCTGACGAGGTCAGTATTGATGAGGTCAGTATTGATGAGGTCAATATCGATGAGGTCAATATTGCAACCTCTGCGAGAACACGAGAGCATTTTGTTTGATACCACGACTTTAGAGTGCAGCATGTCCCTGAAAAGGCCTGACGGGGGCCCCAAGAGGAGCCTTGACTAAAAGGGGTTGCCACACTCTCTCCTAGGCCTGCAGAAAGCATCTGCTTATCCTGCAGAGGAAGAAAGAAGCCAGTGACTGCTTTCAGGATTGCAGAGCAGCAGCCTTTCCCACATGCATCTCACCCCACCTGAGAGCAAAATGGCATTTTCTACAAACTTGGTAAAGGTCATTCTTTGCAAAGCTGCATTCTTTTCAAAGATGACCTAAATATGAAAAAAAAATCAAAACACGGTGAGCATCACAGCAAACCCTAAATGTGAACATATACTTAAAGGGTTGGCAGTTGTAATTTTTTTAATTTCTGTGGTTACTTAGCATTTTGGAGCAAACGCAGTCACGAGAACAGAACACGCCTTCACTAAATGTCAGCATAAACACTACTTGTAACCCCGAATGAAAAGACTTTATACTAATAATACACTCACAAAATTCAACATTATCAGATTAAAAAAAAAGCCTTTCATAAGAACTTTCTATTTTTATATTTCATGAATCAGAAAGGTCACAAGCCCAATTTAAAAAAAAACATGCCTTGCAGGCATGAAAGGTAAAACGCTGAAGATGAGATGTGGTTTATTAGAAAATATTGTACACTGCACGTCACAGGAATGTATTCTTAACATAATAAAGCAAATCCAGGAGAGATTTGCCACCTGTCTTTACCCTCTTACTTCACCATTAGATGCTCACTCATCCATTTCTTACTGGGCAATTTTAAAAGCATCTCTCTGTCATTTCCGTGCTATTCTCCTGATCTTCCATGCTGAGCTGATCCATTTACTGAGCTTGAAGAAGCAGAACTGCCTCCCCTAAGTTACTGAGTACATGTACCACTGCCAGCAGGAGACAGGCAGAGAAGAACAGTGGGATTTTAAAGACGGAGGGGAAGAGGTCTGAAGGTAGTAAAGGGCTGAAAGGAGAATGTTTGACAAGCTTCTGACATCTAGTAAATCTAAAAGAAAGTTAATAAATAGAGGGCAAAAAGGGAAAAAAGCATTTGTGGGTAGAGAAGATCATTGGGCAGAGATTACATTTTGAACATGTTAGTGCCAAGTAGAAAAAGGAACTGGAGACAACAGGGATGAGTGGAGATCTGAGGAGAAGTACAAAGAGTGGCGTTGAAGTATTAAAAGCTGTGCATTAAAGGTCGAATCCTACAGAATATTTAGAGTTTGGTTCTTTCATTTATAATTGCTTAACATTGATGTAACTCTACTGGCTTAACTATAGCAACCTTCATCATTTGACCGATTGGGGCTTTTTTAAAAATAAAGTAAATTATTCCTATTTCAAAGCATCAAATCTACTGATACTCTGAATTGGATTTTAGCCATAAACAGGAAGTCAAGAAGTGAAAAAGAGCATTTATCGAGGAAAAAAAAGAAAGAAAGCTAGTTAGGACAAAAGGTATTGGACATCTATTTATTTTGACTTCTCTGACTACAGAGAGAGAGAGAGAGAGAGAGGGCTGAATCCATTCATTTATTCCTAAAAGTTTCATACAGTTTTCTCAACATTAGTGAGACAGGGATAGCAGAGCATATCCATTCCTATTCATATGTGGACAGAGCACGTAAGCTCTAATTCCCTCTTAATTATGAAGACTGACTTTCAGTGGAGTAAAATTTCAATAGCTCTACTGGATCAAGGAGGTGATCTGACTTCAGTTATTACAAAGCAGGAGATTGTAGCCTATCAAATATAAAAAAAGTGGAAAATTACCAGTCTAATAAGTAGCCAAGCAACAGAACCAGACATTATTGCTATGTAAACTTTAGCTTTAATACTCACTGGTTTCTATTCTAAGTTTGCAGAGCTAAGGTGACATTATCCCAGGTTTTTGACAAGAAAGGTCCTGCATCACTATCATCTTTCGTGATTTTCACACCAGTCAGCAGCTCTCTCACCAGGGCCCCACCAGACCCCCTCAGTCTTTCCTTTCTCAGCTGCCTAGCAAGAGCTGAGCTCATTTAACATCTGTCACAAACACCACGCTCACACTCCTCAGTGCAGTGGAAACAGACCCAAGTTAGCTTCTTCACAGGGCAAATTATCCTGTGCAGAACACGCCAGCAGATGCTGCTCGGGGCACCCCACCTGATCGGATAGAAGCATCTCGAGCGTCCCAGCCTGGCACTGCGCGGCGTGGTGGAGACACATCATCACTTGCTTAACAGCTTCTGCCACTTCCATTAGCTTAAAATGGGGTTGTTTTGCTTCCTTACGGGAGTGCTACAGGGATGAAACTACCGGAGTGCTCAGCGTGGTGGAAGAAGCCATGCAAACCTCCACCACGTCCCTCTGCGGGTGGTGCAGGCTGAGCCAGCCCCTCCGTGCAGGTGCCCCCGGCCTCCCCAAGCCCTGCCTGGCTTCCTCCCTTCCTTCCAAGCACCAGGCAAGCAGCACATCCAACGTGGGGAAACAAGAGGAGAAGGATCACTCCCTATCCCCAGCCAGATTAGCAGCCGTTCAAGCATAGAGTTTTAGAGGAATATGTTAAGTGAGGAAAGAGAGAAAGGTGGTGAGAGGGCAAGAGTGGAGAGGAGCTTAATTAAATTAACCGAGGGAATATTTACACTTCCCATTTCTGAGATTCGCAATTCTGTAGAATAATCTCCCAGAGGAAGCAATGAAAACCTCATCACTGAGCCATTTTAAATGAGTTGGAATAGCTCTACAGTGAGCAACACTGTGGGGGCTGTGGACTGGCTTATGGCTCCTCTCTCTCTCTTTATAGCTAATGAAGCACACTCCCCTCAAATCTCCATAGCACGAACTGTGGGATAATCCATAGAAACTCATGAATGTCTTTAACTTCTGGATTCTTACCCAAATAAATTGATAAGATTATCAAAGGGATTAACAGACTGCTATTTGCCATCCTTCTGTTTCTTGCAATCATGCAATATCAATGCTAATTTAAAACCTGCTCCTGAAAATATTTATGTGGATTCCCTGTGCCCACACATATTCGTAGAAAGTTTTCCCCATAACTTTGCATGGTGCTGAATATTTCTTACCTTGTCAAATCCTAGGAAATGTCAGGTAAAACAAGACCTCCACGGGCCAAGATCCTTTGTATTCTCTTATTGTGCATCTTCCCACAGGCATTTCTAGGTTAGAAACTGAATATTTTGGAGGATTTGAGTTGGCATTGCACAGCCTCAGGGACAGAACCCATCTTGTGTGTATACCAAAGGGATGCTCTGGAGAAATGATGAGAACAGCCACATCAGAGGTCACCATTTCCATTTAATAATTACCTAAATTGCCTCTAATACCTGGTGCTGCCGCTGTGGAGTAGCTTTTTCAGGAGTTTGTTCTTCCATCTGTGTAGCAGCTGAGATGAGTAACAAGGTCTAAATATGTAGGCTTTGCTTGGTACACAAGCTTACTCACCTCAGACTAGTTAATTCTGTTGCTTCTGTGCAGAATTGATTCCTTTTGCTCACTATGATAATTTCACTTTATTCCTAAATATATTGACTCTTTAGCAGAAAAAGGATTAAAATTGAAATGAGAAAAAAGGGTGTAAAAGATTTCACCAGGAGCAAGACAGAAGTTACTGGACCCACTGAAATTTTTCCTACCACTTCCATTAGAGACAATATTATGCCTCACTGTCTATTGGAAAATTAGGTTTAAAGTTTCCATGAAAAACATCTGCTGCGTTCCACCCCAGCACTGGCAGTCGTTCAGCGATAGATTAAATCACTCATTCCATATATGCCAGTAAATTTAGTCTCCCTTCTGCTAAAGTTGTTATTGACCATGGACTCATTTTGCAAAAGTCCATTTCTAACTTTTTCCAATTTGACTACTCTTTACAAGTAAATAGTTTCTTTTCTTTCTCTATCATTCACACCTTGAATGCCAAGGTTGCTTTCAGACACACAGTGCTTTGGAAAATCAGGCCACCAGACCTTCCCAAACATAACAGGACATCTATTTTAATCTTGGCTTGTGATGATGATGCAGACAGCATTGTTCAGAACTTTTTGTTTTATCACAAAGGTCTTATTATAACATGGGCAAAGGTAATCAGGATCCCAGCTGATTACTTTTTATATTTTCTATTCTGAACTCTAAGGACAGCTCATTAAATCAGGGTTGCAATACAACAGGCACCAGCCATTCCCCAAGCAATGGGGCACATTGTGCAGCTCACAAAGCAGTAGTGTTTTACATATTCGAATGCTTTGGATAAAAGTGACTTAGCTATCTTAAAATTAAATATTCATTTTGCAAGCAGGTTTCATTACTGCCCTGTTGCAACAAGATAAACTGAGTGTTAAAGATCTCTAGCAAAGATGACGTTGCTGAATGTCATTAGAAACAGAACAAAAACCCTCCTGAGATCTGTGGTTTCCTTGCTCTAGACACCAGAAAAGGGATTTCAAGGGGAATTCAAGAAGTTCAGTCCTAATGATAATATCTACACTGTGGGGTAGTTATGTTTCGTGGCATGTTTCACACTCCTGGTCTACCAGTGACCTTGAACTTTTCCAGTGTTTAAAAGTACATTAGGTTCTTAAACCAAAAATTAATTGATCCACTTTGCGTTTGATGGCATCAGGATTCTGAATTTCCTACAATGTTGGTTTTCCTGCTGACATATTTTGAATTTCCAAGACACACAGTAGTGTTTGAAAATGCTTATAATGCCCACTCCTGCTTTGTACAACCACTACCATTATTGCACAAAGACCTGCCTTTACTTTAGTGTAGAAAAATCAGCTGCAGAACATTACATGGATCATAACTCATAAATTATTAGCATCTCTAGGCAAATTTTGCATTTGCCAATTTTTACACTGTGGAAATTGCCCCTTAGATGTAGTTTACGGGCCTCCTACTGGTACTTAAAGATTCTCATGTTTGAGAAACAGAATGATTACTTCTTTCTTATGATAATTCATGGAGTTTTATAGATTTTTATACAGAATATATATACTAATCTGTAAGGTTGTAATTCTTTGGTTGTATCCAGTTCAAGCAGAGGGCTGTGAAATAAAATATATGTTTACAACCTTTATTACAGCAAAACCTTGTCTAAACTTCAAGAAATAGGCTATCTATACCTAATATGATTTAAAAAACAATGTGAGTGAGGCCAAACTGTCTTAGTAAAACTACCAGGAAACTGCCTAAGAGTCATCAACAAGCATGTCCTATGAATAATGTCATGTATGAAGAGAAAGTAAGCAGGTTTGGATATGCTAGGGATGGAAAAGGGACCTGACTGAAAGTACAATCCTTATGCCTTTCTTTTGCTTCTGCAAACAGTAGCTGAGTAAAGTTTAAAAAAAAACCCAAAAAACCAACAACAACCAAAAAAACCAACCAACCAACCAAAAAAAAAGTCTGATTAGAACAAAACTTCTGCAGTCCAAGGGCTTTCAGTCCCCAAAAATGAAAGTAATGAAAATCAGGATGTGAACACTCAGTGTGTCAGGCTTTGGGGAAATAATCGCTGTGTTTCAAATCAGAAGGCTTTGCAGAGCCTGTCAGAGAGTGCACAGCAGCAGCCCACATAGCTCTGCCCTCATGTTAGAGAACCCAAAACACAATTCCAGCAGCAGTGCCGTGCACAGGCTTCACAAATATTTGATTATATCTCCTCTAAGAGCCTAACAAAATCTAAATGAATATTTGGGAAGATGACTAATAGCTCGGCACGAATATTCCAAACAGGCCGTCCTAGGTGTTTGTATAAAGCCACTCAGATGAACCTGCTTGTTTGTGTGTGTCTGTACATCCAGATCAGTGCATTTTCATCCCCTTTTATTTGTTTCATGCTGTTCATACAGACTCGGGTGCAGGACAAAAACGAATTAAAATTACTTGCTACATGAGAAAAAGCAATTAATTTACAGTATAGAGCATTAATACCCACTGAAATATTATACTTCGAGCGTAATTTGTCCCCTTCAGATTTCTTTGATTAGCTGGCCCCTTTATCAATCTTAACCCATCACACCGGTTTTTCTACCATTTGCTTGACTTTAAGCTCCCATTTCTCATTAAGCACCTGGCAGACAGTTTGAGGCCTTAGAACATGCCAGTCTTGGATACACCATTCTCTTCACCCCATGAGAGCAGAGGTAGCTGAAGGATCACAAAAACAGCTCCTGTGGAAAAAGCTGTTAAATTTTATTAACCAGGGCCCTGAACCAGGAATAGTTACTATAACAATGCAAAGTGGAGGTAAAATATCACCTCTTCAGGGTGACAGGATTTTACAGCCATCTCACAGTTAGGCAAAGGATTGCATATGTGAGAGGCAATAATGAATTAATGGACCAGCCACATTGTAGCACCAAGGCTAAAAATATGGATTCATTCAGGATTCACTAGAGTGGTAATGCAAAATTTTGAATGACACAGAGACTCTTTTTCCTGGAAAAGTTCTTCCTCACATTCACATCACTCTTACAGTTACCGTTGAATTCTAATATGCCTTCAAATGGATGTGAAAAATGTTGTAATACACAGAATTTGTAGTTGCTACAGGATGTAGTTGCTGGTGGCATGGGAAAGCAAGACTCCAACGAGTTGACAATCTTTCAAATAAAAGGTTAAATTTCCATTCATTAAGCTGCAGAAAAGGTAGGGGTTTGATGGGAATCTTTCCTGGATGACTGCTAATCTTTTTGTTCCTCACACAGATACTCTGTTGCCTATTGTCATGGTAACAGGCAGCTCTACTCTGCTCCCTTCTGCCTTTTCTCAGGCTGTGGACACCCATGCCCTTCTCCCCAGGTATAATCCCGTCATTCTTCCAGTCTTATCCTCAAAGTTCTGTACAGGCCCTCACCTTTCCACTTGATAACCCACTCCTTTCCCAGGAAGGGACCTTTCTTTGTTCCCAGGGACAGGACACAGCGACGCAGGTTATTTTTTATTGTCCTGCCACGGAAGGCACAGGCCCCAGCTCACGTGCATGCTCCACCTGACTGTCTGTACAGGTGCAATTGGATCACACTGCTCGGCTCCCAAAACTCAGGCCAACGCTGGAGGATGTCTAATGCAATGCAGGCCAACACGTACTGATCCACACATTATTGTGATGAATAATCTTGATTTATTTTAGCTGGAATAATGCTCTAGAGACCCAAGCACCCACGCCAGGAACCAGCCTGAGTGCACCTGCCTGCTGCAGCTCCCCCCTGGTGTACCTTTTGCTATTTGCCTGGCTCAGTATCTCAAAGACCCTTCTTGCATTCAGACAAAAAGACAATTTGCTGCTGCCTAGATGCGTAATTCTGCTAACTAGACAGACCTCTCCGAGTGAAATATTTATCCTGCTCATAATGCAAACACGCCACACGAGTGACAGCCTTTTCCAAACTATTACAAATCACCCAGGATCACCCCCACACTTGTCACACGTACTATTCTCCACATGGAACCACACGCTGGCAGCTTTTCCAGTCGGCTCAGCGAAGGGAAAGCGGACGACACGAAGCCTGAGGGCTGTTCTAGCCCACCCCAACTGGCAGCGCTCCCAGAGGGAAACACTCCAGCTGGGGAGAGGAGCATGTGCCAGCCCCAGACCTCCTCCTTTGGGAGCTAGGAGGGAAACCAGTGCAGGACACAGCGACAGGAGTGCTGTGGCTGATGAAACCCACGACCTACAAAGAGAATCGCCGCTGAGACAGAGCCAGGTGCTTTTTTAGCTCCCTTGGATAATTTACACAGCACAAAGTCTGGAGTAGTCAAGGCTATCATAGAAGAGTTTGGCTTGGAAGGGACCTTTAAAGGTCGTCTAGTCCAGCCCCCTGCAAAGAGCAGGGATTTCAACTCGATCAGCTTGTTCAGAGCCCCATTCCACCTGACCTTGCATGTTTCCAGGGATGGGGTGATGTCGCTGTTGAGGCGGCCACGACAGGGTATCCACCACCTCATCTGGCAAAATTATTTCAATGTCATGTCAACTGAAAACCTTTGCCCTCAGTTCCAGACCTTTTATTAAGACCTCGTAATTTTTTTCATTGCTCTGGCAGCGTAAAAAGAATGTAAATTTCCTATGTAAAAAGTACAGCAGAAAAAGAAACGAAACAAAACAGAAGTTATTTCAGACCCTCCTTACTTTTCATTAAAGAATGAAAACTATTTATTTTCCTTTTCTGGCCACCTTTGTAATGATCAGGCCAGCACACCCAAGAAACATCTCCTGGCTCATTCACTCAGCATTATTAGAAAATTTTACTTACCTTGTTTTTTTACCTTGGGCTAATCTGAGTAAAACTTAGGTTAAAACATGGATGCAGACCCATGGCTTTGTCCCAGTATGTTTTCTGGGTGCAAACAAGTTGAATGAATGATTGTATGAATGCATACTTAGTGCTACAGTCAATATTTGTCATAGTTAATAATAGTGCTGTGCCTTTACTTAAAGCTGTTCCTTTGAGGCTCCCAAAGCACTTAATACTTGCAATAGCTCTACAGCGTTACTATTAATTATTATTGTATTTACACGAACAAGTTGAAATAAGTAACTAAATTTTTTTCAAAGCTGTGCAACACAATCTAAATCTGTAGATTCCCCCTCAAAAATATAAGGTCAGCAGTGACCTTGTTTTCACCTCTTCATGCTCTAGACATTTGGCCTTTCAGTTGTTATGGCGCATATAATTTGTCCATCATTATTAATAGCAGTAAGAATACAAAAAAAGCTAGGGAGGCTAAAAAGACTTGTTGCCCATGGGTAAAAATAGAGAAGGCCACTGGTGCAGCAGAACATCAAAGTCTCAACCATGATAATCCTACAGAGCAATTGTAAGTGACATTGGGCTTTAGATGCTGAATAGATAGCACAGTACTGAAAGAAAATTCTATGAAGCAGATTTTACTTTACTTATATTTTCTACTGTAATCTTTCCCTTCTCTATTTTTGTAGTTTGTCTACCCATGTCCCTTATGTGCTTATACACAGAGCCTTTCTCAACACACAAAGAACCCATTAAATCTTCTTTGAAGAAGGCAAACGCGTGAGAAAAGATGGTGGCATTACTGTGCACTGCCTCACCCAGCTCTCTGAACACAAGCACGAAACGGGAGCAGCAGTGAATGACAGCTAGGGATGGGTTTTCCATATGAGACAGAGCCCATGTTTACCCCAAAGCACTTGTACCTCCAGCACAGCACAGCTTCTGTGTTATTGCAGCAACTGGCTCGTACATGAAAAGCCTGTTGGGTGTACTGGAGATGCAGTGACAGCCAATGCCCCCAGAAGCAGAGAGACAGCACAGTCCCAAAATAAATGACTAATATGAAAACAACTTAGGATGTCAGGAGTGAGAACCCCAGACTGCTGATGGTGTACAGAAGGAAAAGAGAGGTGTATAGAAACAGAAAAGAAGAAATACCAGTGCACTGGCCAACACAGACGCAGAGCTGACTGGAAATAAACTGTTCAGCAAGGTAAATAGAAAACAGGGGATTTCTCCCCTCCTAAATACAGCTGTAGAGGAGAGACCTGTATGCCACACACTCCTCTTATTTTCACTGGGGATGCACAGAGAGTTACAAACAGGCTGCCCTGTTATATATGATCTTTAATAATCTCACTCACATAAACATGTGCACTAAAGCAGAAGAATGATTGTAGCTTGTTCCCCGATAAAACATGAAGGTTTAGGGCCCACAGTCTGCAGTCAATTTCCAGACTCTGCAAAGGTGAAGTGAGACCCGAATATTTTTTCTCATTCCTAAATTATTACTGGCTCAAATGTCCTGAATACGGATTAGAAGAATTACCTGATTGTATTAACCTAGGGAAAGAGTTGAATAAAAAACCATGATCATATTTCAGTAAAATAGCCTCCATTAGAGAGCAAAATCTCACTCCATCTCCCTCTCTCTCATGTATTTATATGCAGCATGCAATGCCTTTTATAACCCATTTTTGGGGTACTTGAATAAAACTGAATATTGTCTACTCTGTCTGAAAGATGATAAAGTCACCTAGGACTCATGTCCTAGGACAGCAATAAACCAACCCTCCTGCCAGTCACAGACACATAACATGCCTGCATTTAATGTTTGCTCTGTTCCGTTTGAAATGTTAATCATCCCTATGTAAATTCTGGCACACTGAAACTCAGTTCATATTAACTTCAGGTTACCTGATTTAGATACGGTAAAGGACAACCATTTATCAGCTGCTTTTTAAAGATCAAAGAAGCTTGTCCCTAAAATATGCCCCATAACATGCAAATGAACCCTAATGTCTCTAATTAGATTATAACTCGAGGGTGTTTTCAGCTGCTGAAATAAAGTGTTACTGTGTCATAGGCTTAATACACTCCAAGGATCTGATCTTCTCAGCAAGTCACAGCCACACTTCTTACCCCGGTCTCTGACGTGCCTCCCCTCACTGGTTTTGTTACAAAAAAATTCAAGTCTGCTTTTCTGACACCTCCTCTTCAGCTCTGACAGTGATGGCGTTGTGGAAACGCTCGGGGAGCCGAGGGGTTTCTGTGGCTCCTTTGTGCAACGCGTTCAGCAGCAACTGTGCACAACAAGGTTTAGAGGCTCTGTGTACCTGCTGATGAGTAAGACACTAATTCACACTTCTAGCTTATTCTCCACTGCTTTTACAGGGGGATAATTATGTCACGGTGGTTATCTTCCATTAAAATCCCAGTGGTGGGAAACCCTTACACTTCCTCTGAGAGGCAGCAAAGGGAGGTCAGCACTACATCATCACTCTAAGTGACTCCACCTGCTATGCTGCTTGCTGGAAAATAAGAATTTGCTGTTTCCACGAAGCTTTAAAGTGGGAAAGCAAAAATATAGGGTAGTCATCATGCAGGAAAACACATTGTTTAACTGGGAAAGAAAAAGCCTTAGTCACCTGATACAAATATATGTATTTAAAAATAAAAGGTATGGTTGGTGACTGGACCAGCACTTCCATTTCTACAGGGAATGCTGCAAACTCAGACAGAAGCTACTTGGTAAGCAGGAGGTGAGAACAGCAAACGTGAAGAGATGACTGAACGTTTGCTACAAATGCAGCCCTTCCTCATGCTCGTGAATCATTTCTTAACTGGTCCTGATTTCTAAACTATACTTGTTGATATGCTACAGGCTATGTCAGTGAAGCAGCATTGCCAAGGAGCAAATATCATTACGAGTTATGTGCACAAGAAATGGAAAATCTGACCCTTCTCTCTCTCTGCTGTCTTATTGTATCAAAATATTACACTGTGAGGTTGCTCGGGTTCTTGTCTGTATGTTTCTGTATTTCTGATGGTGGTTTTATAGATTGTGGTCTCTTAAATTATTCCTCAGTAAGCACTGGAATTTTTATTTGGGCCTCTTTAAGTTAATATTAAAATCAATATAAATGTTTTCCAGCTCATTTGTGAGAATTAATTTAAGCATTTGAATTTTCTGGAAACACAGAAGTTTATGCACAAGGCAACTTTTGTTTTGTTTTGTTTTTTTTTTGCACAAACACTGGATGGCACAAGAGCAGAGAAAGGATTTGTGTCTAAAAAAGAGAATCACAGAATCACAGAATGGCCTGAGTTGGAAGGGACCTTAAAGACCATGTGGTCCCAATCCCCAGGGATGGGCAGGGATACCTTCCACTAGACCAGGTTGCTCAGAGCTCCATCCAGCATGCTGATGAATAAGAATTGGGGGGAAAAATTAAGAACCTTAAGATAAGTGAATATTTTCAAGAATATTTGATCCTTGCCCACACATACTTGGACAACAAATACTAGGGCTGCACATACAGTGAAATAAACTGGGAATGCCTATTTTTCACCGCGTTTAAAAATCAGTTGTTCATTAAAATAAAACAAGTGGTAATCCCAAGATCAGCTTTCATACTCAAACTGGTTGTTTCATTGTGCATTTTTCTAAATCCATTGTTCAGCACAGATTTCTAGGAGGAAAGAGATGTGCCAGACGGATTGGAGGACTTCCTCTGGCAGCCTGCAAGTTTCGCACCAAAATCTGTGATGTGCAAACGCTAACATTCTTGAGTAATCACCTGGGCACCGGTGAAATACAGATCTGCGGCAGAGGATTTGACCACAGAGTTTTGTGATAGGTGAATGAGATGGGAATGGGCGTTATGGAGCTGAGTCCAAAGGTGACAGGTCAAGGGCAGAGAGAGAGCCTTCAGATGGGGCTCAGCTGGACCCATCCACTCTGTGGGGACCAGGAGTGGGGCACTGAGGAGCTTTAAGAACACTGTTCTGAAGAAGGTAATGAAAGGGGATGTCAGCAGAGTCCCTAAACCAAACAAAAGTTGCAAGTCTAGGAATTAGAGAGAAGCCAAGGGCTGTGGCCGAAGCTCCCTAGAGAAAGGATGAGTCTCCTTCAGGAGGAGTTGGCAGAGAATTAGAGAGCTGAAGTCTTTCAGCAAAGGTGACCTCACATTTGAGCTGGAATGGTCAGGAGAATCTGGCTCATACCAGACCTAACAAAGCGGAGGGAGCTTCCCAAAAGGAAACTTTTTTCCGTGTGAGTCATGCTTTTGCAAGAGCTGGGAACCTCGCAGTGTCAACAGAGTGCGAGGAAGGGGAAAGCAGATGGATGAGGCTGTGCCTGAGCCCTACGCACAGATATGCAAATTTAAAGAGAAACACCCAAAAAAGTCATAAGCTCATGGTAATAACGACATGGATTTACATGTAAAAATTCTAGGTCGCTCTTCTACAAGAGCAAATCTCTCACTGAAGGAACCTTGCATGCTCCTCACCCCTAAATTACACTGAAAATATAGTCGAGTCATGCCAGATGCAGTCAGTACTACGGGATCTACAGGTCTAATCCACTTTCTTGCAACATGAGTGGCACTGCACTCACCCTGTGTACTGTAAGTTAGTGTGGGTGCATTTGAGACCAAGCATTTTAAATTCTGGTCCTCCTAAAATCAGTCACGCTCGTGTCACGATGAAAAACTATGGTGGAAGAGAAGAGCTTAGCTTAATATATAACAAAAAGCAGACATAATAAGGATTTTTCTGGGGTTTATTTTTTGCTCTTCTACTGAAACAGATTTACTGTGTAATTTTGTTATGAATAACCTCCCCTGACTCTATTTAACTAGCACAGTTTGCTCTAAAAAGCTACACATGTGCTTCTAACACCACGTTAGAGCAATGCTGGATCAGACGTAGCTTAAGCTTGGCAAAAGTATTTTTTTTCTAGTATGTCAGAATAGACACAGAACACTGGGGTTTTTATTCTGAGGTTAAATTGCCTTTTGGTTCTAGTGGGCTGAATATTCCTGATATTCCTGAATATATATTCCTGAATTTATTTTTATTCTAGCAACACGCACAGTCTCTAATGACACTGGATGCTTGCTGATCCCAACATGTTTAGAATTTGGGTCCATTTATGTAGCTGGTGATATGTGATAAAGATGAAGCATTTGGGGTTTGTTTTCTAGATGTTCAGTAACTCCCTTCCAACTGGATTTGTTTGAACCAAACAGAAAAACTTATTTTTCAACAGGAGTGAATTTATTAGCCACATTTTTTTCTCATTTATGTCTTGAAACATGAATGTTTGTAGCCCACAGGAGCCTGAGGCTTTACTTGTGAATAAATTATTTGTAATATCCTGATTTATTGTGGTGTTTTGGGGCCATTTCTTTCTGCCTGAGTGGCACCAATTAGGGTCAATAGCATCTGCCCAAGGTAGATTTCACTTCTGGTCACTTGGCCCTATTAAATATAACACGCAGCTCTGGAAATATCAGACAGACAGACCTTTAATTTTAATTCTGAAGACAGACCTTTAATTTTATGCTTGCACCAAGCAGGAAACATTAGACATAATGCATGAATATCAAAATGCTATGCTTTTTTCCACAGAAAGCTGATCTAAATGAGTTTAAAGTCTTTTAAACTGCCCTGTGTTAGACATCCAGAGACAGTGATTTAAAATTCATTACATTATACTGGGTTAGAAGATATTTGGACATGTAAGTGATTTGGCACAGCTTTAGAAAATTGACCTAAAATGTCAGGTAAAAAATCCCTAATTTGGTCTCTACTTCGTCAAATTTGGTCACCAACAGGCGAATCTGGAGTTAGCAGCTTTCTCAGTGGATCACAGACTGGAGACCTGGAACTGAAAAGCAAAAAAGAAATAAAATATGTTCCAACTGGCACTAAAGGCTCAGTTTCCCTGTAATTTAGGGGACTGTGGTTAGTCTGCTTTAGCTTTGATCTGCTGTGTAATTGTTCTCTATCACACGTGTGCTCCTGGGACCTTCTGGTTCCTGGCAAGCTTGAAAATCAGGCAATTTATTTTGGTAACTAGCTATGGACATAGGAGCCCAGCTTCAGATATCTATTTTCCGTGCTGATAAATCAGTGCTGGGCAGCATCCTGCCAGCAGCACAAATGCCATAGTGGAAATGAAGAGGCTTTAGCCAAATCAGGGCTTCGTGAGTATCACGTATTGCAATATTGATTTCAATTTCTTTATGGATGAGATTCCTTCAGCAGTATTGCCTGCTTTGTATATTTAGAGAAGGAAGTAAGTGCAACATTTCCATTTCAGAAAAACAGCTTTGTGGCCTACTCACTGCTGAAATCCATTAAGAGCCTCTGCAGGGTGGGAAAAGAGGTTGTTTTTTTGTCTTTTAGCTTGTGTTTTATAGCTGTGTGATAGAGTCTGAGTCTGTCTGTGTGGTCAAGGCCATCCACCTGGCTGCTGTATTTTCTCCTTATTTGTTTACATCTGCATCCCCTGTGGAAATCATAAAGCACTTACTTTCAAAAGCACGGCGATGGTGAAAATGTGCTATTCTTTCAGGAACGCTTTGTCAGTGAGAGGGAGGTCATTGCCAAGACGAGAGCCAACCTGGCAGAGGCTCATTCCTCCAGCTCCACCCAGTTTTGTGCGAGCTTCCAGCTGGCTTTCCTAGCCATGCATCCCTAACTGGTTCCAGTCAGCCCACTGGTGCTGAAACTGCTGTCGTCGTAAGGTCAGCAAAGGCCTCGGGTTTTGTTTGCCGGGCTTTTTTCCCGTGATTTAAGCTCTTTCCTGTTGTGTTATTGCGTAACCGGAGCTCTTGACAAAACACGTGTCCCCGTGCCTGCGCTCCCTGGGAAGAGCTCGGCTCAAAAAGAAAGCTGCCAAGTTGCAGAAACAGCATTCGGGTATTCTGGGCAAAAATTTGTTTAATAATTTTGGATTCCGCCATGCCAGTAAATGCACTGAGAGTCTTTTTTTACAACAGAACCAAACCATACCAAATACTCAGCAAGCTGTTCAAAAGTTTGTGTCATTAGTAAGACTTTCATTTCCACTGGGACATAATGCTGGGTTGGGTTTGTTTGTGTGTTTGCAGTGCCTGAAATACGTGACAGGCTTCTGGTTTTCCTCTTCATTTGCTGTTACTTCTTAAACACAGTTGTTAAATGTTACAAAGACGCCTTGTTTTCTTCAGTTGCTGAGGCACACAGTGAAAAGATCTTTTTTGGTGAACAAATTATGCGTTACCTTCATTTGAGATTCCCTACAGATTTTGGCATGTGGAGAACCTGTTTCAAAAAAACAAAATACTTTTTTTTAAAAAGTAATTCTTATTATTCTGCTTATAAGTTATACATCTTAAGGACTGATGCACTTCTCATTTCCTCTTCAGGTTTTCTAGTTTTATGTTTCCTTCTAAGCAAGGCAAGTTTGTCTTGTTAGACCTACATGTGGTATACATTTTGTTCAGCTTTTTGCTCCCTGGCAGCTTCACCAGCCAGGTATTATGCTGGTAGCCTGGTCCCCATAAGGCTGATTCTTTCTGAAGACTACCAGGGCCCTGAAGAAATGTTTAAGGGATGTGATTGTAAACACCAGGGCTGTAGTCAGCACTGATGCTTCTGCAGGAAAGCATTTGCCAGGAGTTTCTCGTGTCACTTTTTTCTGATAGGGTTTTGGATTTGGATAACAAATAACCTGACAAATATATGACAGGCTGAATGAAGCAAGTGTCATTCCAAAAACATACCTGTGCTAAGTTTTGTGATGTCTGTGGAAGGAACTGGCTTTTTACTTAAGAGGTACTTATCCAATATTTCCTGTCTTGGAAAGAACTACAGTGCCTTGATAGTGAAAAGCAATGAAGAACTGTGACACCAAAGGAAGTGGCGAATTATCTCAATCTTATTTTGTTCCTTTTTTTCTAATCCTGGGTATACCTGTGAAATCCATTTACTTATAGATTCCCCTCTATCACCAGTGTAACCAAGCTCTGCTTCTACGTCTAACTCTTCCATTTCTGGCAATCACAGTAAAAATAGCTGATAATTTCTCATATTTTTCTTGAACCGTTTTCTTTCCTTTCTCTAGTTTCCCTAGGAACTGGCTATAACAACTTATATATGCAGTATAGTAATATAGCACATGTCCAAAACTGAATCAGGTCTCTTTCAGGTCTGCAACTGAACAGGCTTGGCTTGGGTTTTTTAGGTTGGTTTGGGGTTTTTTTGTTTGTTTGTTTTGAGGGTTGGGGTTTTTTTCCCCTTTATTTTTCTTTTGTCATTGTTGGTTGGCTGGTAGGTTGTTTGGTTTTTTTTTTCCAGTGACAACTGCTCCAAACCCAATTTTATCTTTTTCCTACTTACATTTTTTCTTCAGTGTTGTGGTTTTAGCAGTTCCCTGGGAACTGCCAATCAACATCTAGCACGGCTTTACTGGGTGAACATGGGTTTATATTTACTGGGTGAATACAGTCTTTTCAGACATCCGACTGACAAATTTGCACCCCTTTGGTGCAACTGTCCCTTGCACAACCATTCCAGAACCAATCTGAATTTTCAGCCATTTAGACTTACCTTTCCTGCAATATCTTGATGTCTATCCCATTATGTTGTCTCCTGTGGGAACATGGAAGCATCTCCTGATCTCAGCCCCCTTTGGGTGGTTTCTAGGATTTTCAGCTACTTTTTTATCTATTTTTTAGCATGTCTCTCCGATGTGGTTACACACTGTTGCTTGTCTTTTTCTTTCTTTCTTTCTTTCTTTCTTTCTTTCTTTCTTTCTCTCTCTCTCTCTTTCTCCCTTCCTTCCTTTCTTCCTTTTTTCCTTTCTTTCTTTCTTCCTTTCTTTCTTTCTTCCTTTCTTTCTTTCTTCCTTTCTTTCCTTTCTTCCTTTCTTCCTTTCTTTTCTTTCTTTCTTTCTCTCTCTCTCTCTTTCTCTCTTTCTCCCTTCCTTCCTTCCTTCCTTTCTTCCTTTCTTTCTTTCTTCCTTTCTTTCCCTCCTTCCTTCCTTCCTTCCTTCCTTCCTTCCTTCCTTCCTTTCTCTTGTCACTTGTGCTGGATGCAGCCTATGACCCCAGCCTCTTCTACAGTTTGTCACCTTCTCTTTCATAAAGGTGTCCTGCTGTGAGCATTTCTATTGCACTACAATTATTATTAGCAGTGGAAATCTGACTTTCTAATTTCTTTCACTTTTATTTTTACCTCATAGCGTTACTGGAAATGTTGCATCTCCTGCTGGTCGTATAAACGGCGCTGCTGGTTTACATGATCTTTTCACTAGTGGTCAACAACATGGAAGAAACTGTTCCCTGGGATAGCTGGACTGGTAAAACATTTTCTTTCACAATCACATAAACAGCACTGAACAACTCTCGTTAAAAAAACATCCTATTTTCTGCTTGTTTTTCTGTTGCAACAGCAATCTCTGTAAGCGGTGCTGGACACGAACTCTGCCTATCATCCAGCAGAAATCCAGCACCTCCTTTTCTCTGCAAACCTTCTCCCTTCCTCACATTAACAAGGGGACACACAGATGATAACAATTGCACGGTCCCATCTCCTACCACACGCATTAGGGCATTTATCTGATAAGTCCTGTGGCTCCTTTGCAGGCAGGTTAACACTCCCAGGAGGGTTTGCACAACTCCTCTAGCAGGGTGGCCATGTGGCAGGGAGCTCCTCTGCTGCAGCTTGCCGTGAAGCACCAGCAGCCTTTGGGCCTCTGGCGTGCTGCTGCTCACTCCTGTTTTCTATTGAGCAGGGTTGCTTCATTTGTTACAGCTTTTGCAATCCCCTCTGCAGTTGTCTTTGTTGCAGGCTCTATTTAAAAGCCCTTCCCCCTGCTCTTACTGAGGAATTCTGGTTTTCTTTTACTGTCATTTCCAAAGATTCAGGATTACTTAATTTCTTTCTGTTTCAGAGTGCTCCTGTTTTTCTTTCAAGCTTTTCCCAGCAGCCTGATCTCACAGAGATTTTCTTATACTCTTCCTAGTACGACGATAATATCCTTTTATTTTTTCATGATGTTTTGGTAATAACGGCAAAGCTTGGAGAAGTTAATCTCTCCAGCTTGCAAGTCTGACACATGCCTTCTTGACCTCTCTAAAACCTGAAAAATTAAAAAGTTACGTGTTTAATGTTCTCAGTAGCTTGGTTGATGGAATTAACATGAGCACGCTGAAATGTCATGAAGAAAGCAAAACAAGCAGGGCTTACATGGAGAAATAAAGCAGCTGATCTAGACTTGCAGAGGAGCCCAGATTTCAGTGCAGAAAATGAAATCATCAGCTCTGGGAAGCAAAATGGAAAGCCAGGAGCCAGTTGTAACGGAAGGCTGAGTACAAGAGAGAGAAGAATGGTGTCACATGGACATTAAACATAGAAAATGAGTGGGCAGGGAGGAAAAAAAAAGAAGTGATAGTCAGAACAGACTGGAGGGAGGGAAGCCTCGTTATTCACAGCACGAATCTGGGTCCTCTGGGGACCAGCTGGAGGAGCAGAGTTTTGCAGAAATTACCACAAGAGAGGACAGGTGCACAGCCAGCCTTGGAGAGAAGATGCAGCCTGCGGGGAAAACCAGGCCCAGGGGACAGGTCATCCTGTCACAGCTTTTACCTGTTTCTGTCCCCTGGAGAAGGAGCAGGAGTGTAAATGGAGGAAGAGAGCAGATGAGTTAAAGGGGAATGCTGGGAAAAGCAAAGATAACAAAGAGGAAGTAGGGTTCAAGGCAGAATGGGTAGCGGCCATTTCAGAGGAAGGAAAAAAAAGGAAGCAGAGAAAGGGAGGTAAATGAGAAGGTAAAAGCTCGTGGGAGCAGCAGAACAACCAGGCAGAAAGGAAATAGAATCAGAAAATCATACAATTGTTTAGATTGGGAAAGACAAGGTATTTTACACATGCAGAAATCTGCATTAAAAATTTGAGATGAAAATTCCTCAATACAGAAAATATCATTTCATAAAACTAAAAGTACAAGGATAAAAGGAACCTACTACAAATCAAGCTGGCTTAACCTTTACTACAAGCTGGGACAAATGGAAATAGCTGGGGGAGAAAAAGAGATGCATTAGCAGCAGTATTTAACCAGGGAGCTACAGCCTGTGTGTGATGTGTGAACCACTAAGTGTTTAATGAAAGATAACCTTGTTTTCAGCTAATACAATCCTGCCACACAGGGCTCCTGCCTCCCCTGGAGAAGAGAAATCCACAAAAGTAAAAACGAAGGTTGGAAACCATTTGAATGACGCTAGGATATGAGAAAATATAGAGTATGACAGAACTATACAAGCAGAAAAACAAGCCCAGATGAGCAAGTGGGATTATAGCAAGGCAAATGACAGTAGCTTTCAGGCTCTAACAAAGTGACCCATTGCCTTAGAGGCTGGAACGCTCCCCAGTTCAGCAACTGCTGTCAGTGATACTTGGTGACAGAAACTGGCTCATTGGAACCTTTTTAGTTTCTCCTTCACAAATTCCTTCCTCTCTTGTATCTTTATTACTTATATATATATATATATACGCATGTGCCCCGTTTTTTCGTATCAGAGATGCCTTTTTCACCACTCATCTGGCATTTTCTTTGATGCAACTTAACA
The DNA here is from genome assembly GCA_013397845.1 of Melanocharis versteri. Lineage (NCBI taxonomy): Eukaryota > Metazoa > Chordata > Aves > Passeriformes > Melanocharitidae > Melanocharis > Melanocharis versteri. The sequence continues at coordinate 140,662 of VZTG01004090.1, forward strand.
TGCAGCAGGGTACAAACAAAAGATGGCATGGAGAAAAAAAGACCAGAGGGAGTGGTAGGGGGAGAACAATGTGGAGTAGAAACTAAAAAAGTTTAGGTAGTATATTAAAGTTAGCATATTAAGTTAGCATATTAAATTCTCCTGAAATGGAGGATATGGTTGAAGTAGGTTCAACCAAATAACACAATTTTTCTTTAAAAAGGAGACACGGCAGATGAAAAGGAAGATGAATTAAGATAACTCTGAGTACTGCAGGACCAGAAGCACCAGATTGCAAATGAGAAATCCTGTGCTATAGAGGTTTGAGAAAATATTGTGCTCTTGGAAAGACTGCAATATTTGAGACATGGCCACGGTCTAACTGAAACCAAAAGGAAATCTTTCAAGATACTTATAATGTTTGAAAGTACTGTTGATCATGTAACTTTCAAAATCAGATCTGAGATCAGAACAGTATAGGGATCAAGAGATCCTCAGAAAAATGTTGCTAGAAGTACACAGCTTTAGCTTACTAAAGACTGTGAGAATTGGCTGCAGAACAGAGCTAGATCTGATCATAAGTTTTGAAAATGAAACCAGCTGATGCTACAGAACCTCCTCACAAAATGAAGAAGCAGAACAGGTCTGAATAGTCAGAGGTGAAATCTAAAAAATGCAATCAACCAGACTGAAGTTTCATGAAGCAATGGAAGAGACTGATTGGAAGAATATGCACAGTTAAATTCATAAGAATAAAAACATCTTGTAAAAGCCTCCCATGAGTGACTACAGTTGTCTTTAAAAGAAATACTCTATATGGGAGGTTCTTTGTGGAACTGTCCAAATGGCAGCTGTGTTTCAGGTGGGATTTGTCTCCTCTGACTACAGCAGCTGACAATAAAGGTCTCTCCTTCTGCCTGGGAAGGAATCCCATCATTGTTAACAGAGTCAGTGTAGCCAGAACAGCTCAAGGTGTGATTCAAGTGAGTGGATATAGGCCCCTACATCAGACTAAGAGCTGCTCCATAGTCCATATTAACGACCTCGACTATATTGACCAGCCCACTGCTGTTGTAAAAGAGGCCTTGGAAGACACCTTCCTTTTGTCAGGAAAATCCAGTCCCAGTACCTGGAATACAGTGAGTTTGAGCTGGACGTAATTTTGCAAGCCAAGTTTCAGTAACATTTTTTTCTGTTAAATAACTATTCAGCACGAGTAGGTAAAACTCATGTCATGCAGTGAACAAAATATTCTTACTGTGAGTAAAATGTAAATCAGATGTAAAGGAAACAAATGTGAAAGAACAAAACTATGTCTTACTTCCCATTGGGAGAGCTGAAACTATGGAAGAACAGCAGTTCATGAAGATAAAACGAAAGAGATGTACACAGAAAAGCTGAAGTACACAAAAATACAACAAAATAAGAACAGAATTTCTAGTAAATAGACCAGGCCAGAAAGAACCTGCTAAGATGATAAAAGGTGAGTGTTGTTAACAAGAAAACAAGCCTTGAAAGAGGTACCAGCCCATATCTAAATATAGTCAAGGGAATTTTAGATCAACAAGTTAAGATATGGCTTGGATTTGCTTATGATGCTGGGAAAATTACAGGCTAAAAATAGATTGCTTTTCTTGTTGTTCTGCTGTAACACTATTAAAGAACATCTCTGGTAATGTCTCGTCCATAAAGACTGACACACGTATTACACCAACTGTGGTAATTACAGAAAATGGCCCGTGATTTGATTAGGATGTTAAATGTCTTGCAAAAATAGTATCACTTAAAGCACTTCACGGCCAAGGTATCCACAACATACTGGTTTTATGGAAAATGTCATCCAGATTACAAAAAAGGGTGTCTACAAAAATCTCACGGGTGAAACACAGTATTATTTCACCCTACTCTGGAAAAAGACTGTCAGTCACTGAAAGTTTAATGGGAATAGCTTAAAATTCATTCTATAGTTGGTATTAAACACTAAAATACCGCAAATTCTTACTAGTCCCACTGAAAAAAAAAAGGGTGGGGGACGAATGCACATGAGGAAAGGTATGAGAAAAGACCACATAAAACACCACATAAATAAAGCCCTTGCAGCCACAGGGCCCTGTATATCTCACATAATGCAAACCACAGGTGAAGCTCTTCCAGATATTCCACCTGAAGCTCATTCTTATTTGTTCAAGCAATTACTGAACAAACAAAGGCAATTCTCAGGAGAAACTCAGGTCATCTTCTGCTTCTTCCAGAACAGAAAAAGCTCCTCTGTCTCCTACAGTTTGAAACAGAGCAGGTTTTTGTGCAACTGGACAGCAGCAGTGAAGATAACTGTGGGGAAAAAAGCAGGTGATGAAGCCTACCAGATCCTGAAGAGATCTGTGAAACAGAGAAGCCAGCTGAAAGACAGGGAATTTATTTGTGTGGTACTGCATATGATTTTCTTCTAGATGATTCAAATGAGAGGGTTATTTGAAAGATGAAATTCCCTGGCTTAAGTCAAATGTGGCTATCAACAGCCAGTGAGAGGAAAAGTGGGATATTGAGATCACTGTATTTCCCTCACAAATTCCTTCCTTCTTAATACTATTTTAAACTAATCCTGGCAATAAACATGATTTAAAATGTCATTTTTAACATCATGTGAAAGTCACAGGCAACCATTGTTATGGGAGGCTTGAGGGCTTCTTAAGCAAGAAGGCTGTGAAATGGTGTGAAAAGGAAGAAGGTTCCAGAAAAGTAGCGGTTCATCTTGAAAAGTAGTATCTTCAATCTTTTTTTTTTTGAGACATTGAATATTACAGGATCAGTAAAAGAAACCTGAAGGTCCCAAATATGGCATCCATCATTTCAGGTGGGAGGACTCATCATGTTACCTCATCATGGTATATATGGCATGGACCATACAGTGAATGAGTCTCTGAAAAGAGGCTTGCAACAAAAAAGGGTTCTCTGTTCAAAATTGCACTGAATGGTCAAGATGATTCTGGCAAGATGATGCTGGTTCAGAGAATAATAAGCCCTTTTGTTTTTCTGGTGTTGCCTGCCAGGGAAAGGCAAGTCTCACACTTTGGCTTTGGAGTTTGTTCTGTATTAGTCTGACTGGATCTTTAAAAGAAATCGGCCTCATATTAGGATTCACTGCCCTGAAGGAAACAAAAATTCTACACAGCACAGCTAGACCTGGAAATCGTTAATTGCAGATAAAAAAAATAGTTTTGAAATGAGAACAACTGCTTTTCCTGTCAAGCACAGATTGCAAAACTTATTAAGCTGTAAGATACCACTCTGTTTCTACTGCCTGAGAGTGCAGAGGCTTTGGTTGTGTATCTCACAGCGTGTGAGGATATCTGGTGCTGATGGCAGGCAGGCTAATGACCCAATGCTTGTTCAGTCACACTGATGCTTCACACTAAGCCAGAAGAGGACTCCTGTGCCACTGGTACCAATGACCCCTAGAAAAACTTCCAGCCTCCAGAGCTATCTGACAGGGGCCCTGGACTGTTGTCAGGCTCTTTTTGGAGCAAAGGAGAGGCTCCATTCTACCAACAGAGCTGTCTGCAGTGGCTGTGCTCAACAGCTTTTTTCCTCTTTCTTATTTCCTCTGACCTAGGCTAATTGGTTCTTTCATCTGCACAGAGATATCCTGACTCCAGAGAACGTCAATTAGCGGATTTGTTGATTTTCCCCCCCTCCCCGTCATTGAGGAATTTAGCCTAAAGGAGTGGCTCTTCTCACGCCATGTGCTGGATCTAGTTATCAAGTGACCTCAGGACACGTTAGATCAGCTTATTGATCTGATAGGAAACTAATTATTTGAGAGGGTTTATGATTTATTTTCTATCAGATCAGCAAACCAATGTAATTCACCATGGACTGCAGTACTGGTACAAAGGCAAGAAAAACTAACGTTTAGGGAGGGGGCAAAAAGGAACCCACCCTTCTGAAGCAGCTCCCTCATGACAATGTGTAATTAAAAACTGCACCTCCAGCAATGGTCTTTCCTCACACTGAAAGGATTATATTGTCTCACCGGTTAAACAACATAAAAAATGTAAAGTCACAGACTCCATGAAATAACCTCATCCAATTTGATTCATGTTGACAGACCACACAGAATCAATCGTGATGAACACAGCTCTGTGGAGAGGCTGTAGGTGAAGCGTCTGCTCCTGGGATGGGGCAGCCCTGGCTGTACAGACAGGCTGGGAATGAGAGGCTGGGGAGCAGTGCCATGGAAAGGGACCTGGGGGTCCTGGCTGATGGCCAGCTGGACATGAGGCAGCAGTGCCCTGGAGCCAGGAGGGACATCCCTGTCCTGGGGGGCACCAGGCCCAGCATCAGCCAGGCAAGGGAGGGGATTGTCTCACTCTGCTCTGCACTGGGGCAGCCTCACCTCGAGTGCTGGGGGCGGTTTTGGATGCCACAATTAAAAAAAAAAATTATATAATGCTATAAGAAAGTGCCCAAAGGAGGCCAGGAGGATGCTGAAGGGTCTTGAAGCTGTATAAGGAGCAGCTGAGGTCACTTGATCTGTTCAACCTGGAGAAGAGAAGACTGAGGGGAAACAAATTACTCGTAAGAGGAAGAGGAAGGGCAGGCACTGATCTCTTCACTCTCATGAGCAATGGCAGGACCCAAGGGAACGGCCTGAAGTTGTGTCAGGGGAGGGTTAGGTTGGATATTAGGAAAAGGTGCTCCACCCAGAGGGCAGCTGGGCACTGGAACAGGCTCACCAGGGAAGTGGTCACGGCCCCAAGCCTGACAGAGTTGAAGAAAAGCTTGGAAAACTCTCCCAGGCACACGGTGTGACTCCGTGAAGGGCCAGGAGTTGGACTTTGACAACCCCTGTGATCTCTTCCAGCTCAGGATATTCTGTGATTCTCTGCCTGCAGTCCACTCCCTGCTTCAGAGGCTTTGTGGGATGCTATGCTTATGTCTAGCCCTTTTCACTTGGCCCATCCTGTTTTTTGTCACCTCATACCTGTCGGGAGAGGTGTAGATGGAATTCTCGGAGTCTTATTCAATGAATGTTCTCCCAACGCTGTTTTTAATTAATCCCATTTAAAGGGATTCATTGTTTTGTGGGCAGGGTTCCTTTGCCCCAGGAATTTTAAGTATTTTGATTATGAATACATTATTCAGCCAAAATAATTTTCTTGAAACATCAATAGTCCTACTGCTCCCTTAGTACTCCCTGGCCCTGAGGGAGTTGCTAGGAAAGGTTCTGTCATGTGGAGGTGAAAGAGGAAGGGAAGCTTGGGTCAGCATGGAGAAACAAGGGGAAAATCTCAGTGGAGCTGGGTTTTTACTTCATCCCAAGCTCCCAGTAGTGATTGGAGGGCTCGATGTACTGATGGGAGGGCTCTGTCTGACAGATTAACAGCTTGCTCCACGTCCTCTTCCCATCGGTGACAGGAGCAGCAGATAAATAAGGCCATAACTGCAGAGAGCTGAGGACAGCTGTGCCAATGGTGGTCACCACTCCAACAGTCTGCCCTCAACCCTCCCGGGGGAAAAAAAAAAATCATTGGCCAGATGGGAGCATTCTGATGGATTTCTCTGAGCTTTATAAATCACACTGACCAGTTACACATTTGGAATCATTAGTTCATTTTTATAGTAAAAAAGAATGATGTGAGAGGTACGATACGTAGTGTCTTGAATTATGCATGCAGTTTTTATGGTGATATAAACTCCTTTCAAAGAAGAGTTTTACTCCCCTTAGTGATACATCTTTTTTTTCTTTTAATGTTGTTCCTGAGTCCCCCTTTTAAGAGCATTCAAGCACTTATCTGACTGTAGAAAATATGTACCATTACCGAACTTTGCAAAAAACTTCATGTGTGATCCGTTTTGATAAAACTTTTAGACCAACTGTGAAGCAAAAGTTTTAACTGTGGAACCTACAGCAGCCTTCAGAAAGAAAAGCTGCCAGCACCAGCCTGCACAAATGATGCAGATGTGGTTTCCCTCATACCCTTTGTTCCACAAAATGGTAAAACTTTGGGCTCCCAGAAATCAGTGGGAGTTCAGAGTGCGTAGCACCTGGCAGGATGAGCATCTGCAAACACATTTTATTTGATGGCTACTTAACATAAAATACTTGAGTCCCTGAACCAAATGTCCCTGGGTGAAGCAGAACCAAGGTCTTCCATCATTCCCTAGCTGAGCTTCCTATTCATGAGAACAGCAAGTCATGCCACCACCCTATAGCCCAATAATTATATTTGCAAAATAATGTGACTTCAAAGGCAGAGGAGGAGCACCTTCAGTATCCTCATGGAATAGTCTCAGCTTCAGAACAGCTTACAGCTTGGAGCAAAAGCATTTTCCTGGGAAGAGAGTGGCATGGTTTTGAATGCCCTTCATCCTTGAGGCTGTTCCCCGTAGCGCTCGTGGTGATGACTCTGCTGCCAGCCTGTTTGCTGCGAGTTATTCAGACACGAAACTTGTAAGTCGTTCTTGGGCGTGGCCTGAACACGGCCAATTTATCCAGACTCCGTGGCATTCGGGGCAATAATGCCTTGCCTGAGAATTCAGCCAGGTTCAGGCACATTTGAAGTACCATGATCCTGGTTTTACCAAGATGGCAGCAATTCTAAGCACAAGCAAAGCAGAAAGAGGCTGCAAAGCAAGGGACCGGCAGAACTTAGTTGCCCAAGGAAGCCACTTGGCAAAGCACATGCTGGGATTGGGCAGGATTTACGCACCTAAGTTCTACCTAAATACCTAATTTATGGATCTAGGCCAGTGTAAGTCTAGCTGCGCTGCATACACTTCTCTGCTAGGGAAAAAAAAAAAGAGATTTTGCATAGTGGAGGGTATCCACTGTTCTGGGGATTAAGAGCACTTGCTCTACGCTTTACTTAGGCTGAGTGGGGGAGTATTAGGATATGACCACTACCACCTCAGGAGCCCAAAATGCACACGATTTCCCCCTCACTGTTGCCAGGCAGCTTTCCACAGCCCTTCACAGGAAGAGTCATTACTCACTTTACTCACCATCTAAGGGCTCTTGCTCTTAGGAGAGAAGGGAACTGTTTATAGAATAACTTGTGTTTTCCCCAGCGTATCGTTCCTCTGGTAGTCTATAAATCTCAGGTGCTGTCAGTGCTGAGTGGAAATGAAGGGTATTGCTGGACAGGGAGGAATTCTTATCTTGTATCCAGTTACTTAAAGATAACTCCAGATCTTCTCAACATTCACTGCCCTTCACGTCTGGAGGATCTTGCGTGGGACAACAGGGATTTAAAGTTTTGACCACATGGCACGATGGGGACCAAACCACACAACAGCTAGTCTGTCCAATTTTATTTTTCCCAAGGTGTTCAGAATGGGAGAGAGGACAAAGCTGCCTGTGCAAAATACTGTCAGCTGTGAATTACGAATGTTTTGTGGACACAGGAATGCTGTGAGACTTCCCAGCTTTAGTGCTTATTCAGAAAGCGGTTTTGAAGGCAGGGCTCTCTCAGAAATATCATGGCCACGGCACAGATTTAGCAATTTACATTAGTCATGTATAACTTAAATCGAAGGGGTGTATGGCTATGCATAAATGCACATGCAATCGGAATATTCACGTGAATTAAAGTATACACACAGGCACTGAGATTAATTTCTGCAGCCGTGGATTTTACCCGAATTACCGCCACCTCTCTGAAACACTGAAAACACGTACCCACGCCATATCCCAGACCTCTTTCGGAAGACGGGCACAAAGCACAGACCGCACGAAGGAAAAATACGCCATCTCTTTACACTTTGAGGACTAAGCCTTTATGCAAGAAATCTCCAAAAAAAAAGCCTGAAGCGGAGGGTGTGAGACGAGCGCGTTCACCGGGGGAGGAAATCGGACAAAACTTTTCCATTTCCTTTGTCCTTACGGACCCCATCAGCGGCAGCCAGCGGCGGATCCGAGGACTTTGGAGTTCGCCGCGAACGAGCGCGCCCGGCTCCGAACCGCGCACCGGCCGGGCGCTGCTCCCTCCCCCTGGCCCTCCCTCCTTCCCTTCCCTTCCCCTCCCTTCCCTTCCCTGGCACGGCCGCCTCCCGGCGCTCCCTCCATCCCCGCGGATCCGTTCCCAGCCGCCTGCCGGCTCTCCCTCCATCCCCGCGGCTCCGGGTTCATTCCCAGCCGCCTCCCAGCTCTCCCTCCATCCCCGCGGCTCCGGGTTCATTCCCACCCGCCTCCCAGCTCTCCCTCCATCCCCGCGGCTCCGGGTTCATTCCCACCCGCCTCCCGGCTCTCCCTCCATCCCCGCGGCTCCGGGTTCATTCCCACCCGCCTCCCGGCTCTCCCTCCATCCCCGCGGCTCCGGGTTCATTCCCACCCGCCTCCCGGCTCTCCCTCCATCCCCGCGGCTCCGGGTTCATTCCCACCCGCCTCCCGGCTCTCCCTCCATCCCCGCGGCTCCGGGTTCATTCCCACCCGCCTCCCGGCTCTCCCTCCATCCCCGCGGCTCCGGGTTCATTCCCACCCGCCTCCCGGCTCTCCCTCCATCCCCGCNGAGCACGACCTGGCTGCACCCGCTCACCGGCGAGGCCGTGATCACCGGGCACCGCCGCAGCGCAGGTAGGACCCTGCCCGGAGCCCTGCCCGGAGCCCTGCCCGGAGCCCTGCCCGGAGCTCCCGGCCCTGCCCCGGCTCGGCCGCCCCCGTCCGCCCCTGCCCCTGGAGCCGCCGCAGCCCCCCCGGGACAACTCCTGGTCCCGCTTTCCCCGCACTTCGCGCAGTTGTTGGCCCAGGGGGGAGCAGCGCTGCGGTCGCCGTGCGGTCCTGCGTGTCCAGCCTGCTCGCCAGTTTCTTCAGGCGCCTTCTTCCCCTGCCCCCGAGTTGTGCCTGTGTAATGTATCTGTCTCTGCTTTCCCTCCGTTGCCTTGTATCACCCCTGCGAGGCTGTATAGTTACCATTAGAGACCGCCTCGTTCCTCTCGTGCTGCTTGCTGGCTACCCCGGTTATCCACCTGCACAGCATCCTTCCTCCGTTTAGCACGAAACCACTCATCGTATTTCTATTTCCAGCAGTAGCTAGATTTAACCACGATAGGTGTACTAGAAATGTAGAGGCTGATTTCGCTAGTCACCTAGAAACCCTTTTTCTCCCCGCGCTTCCATCTAGGCTGAGAGTCTGTGTGGTTTCTAAGTGACTGAGAGAGGTGGAATAGGTAGGAGGAAAAGGGACTTGAAACATTAGAAATAACTTGGAGGGAGGAGGGTGGGATCGTCTTTGCTTCTGCTGTTCCACTCTGGAGAAGTAGCAGCAGGAGGTGCTGGAGGAGGAGGATTTACAGCAGACACTCCGGAGACCCGGAGCCAAACTCTTGACTGCTGGAATTGCACACAGGCTGCCTATGCCACTGGGAGGTGGTGGAGTGTAGTAATACGTGCAGTTGTTTTTATGTATATAATCACTTGGATAATCACGGGGAAATAATCTGCAAGTGAATTGGTCTGTATCAGATTATTTACTTTTTATGTTTGGTTAATACTTATGCATTAAGGAATCAGAAACCGCCTTTTAGAAAACTGTGGGCAGCCATTCTCTTTTTTTTTCTTTTTTTTTTTTTTTCCGAGTTGGAAATAGTTTAAAAACCACAGGTTTCTGGCTATTAGAACTCTGCAGTCTGATTTGCAGCGAACGTTCTGTTGTTTGTAAGAAGTCATTTAATGCTGGGAAATAGAGCTACTGATTGCTATCAGGCTCCTCTTGCTCCTGCTTTCAGTGCTCAGATTGAGCAAGTGGCCTTCATCTACAGCAATATGCATGGGAGCAGACGTGTGTGAAGTGCTTTGCTTGTTCAACACCAGCATTAGCTGAGTATTAATTCTTCTTTTAAATTATTCCCGCTGTCTCTATTGACTAATGGCGATTTCCCAGTAATTTTCCAAGTGTCTCATTTGTTTCTGCTGTTAAGTGCCTTCTAAAGGAAATGCAGTTTGCTTTTGAGTATCTGGAGTATTGTGTGTAACAGAGCAGAGTTATCATCAGGTAAATTAAACTTGTTTCTGAACTGAGACATGACCTTGGATACACTGACCATAATTAATCGATCAGATACCAAAGTGTCTAAAAACCAAATCTGTTCCTGTAGTTTTCCTCATTCATGTGTATGTTAATGAATCTCTCCACACACAGATATAATCAAACAGACTTATTCTGGGGTTTATCTCTTCTTTTGCTCTGACCATTGTTTTGGAACCTAGTCAGAATATGTTCAAAATACGTCTTCTCTTAAGAAACAATTTCTGAGTGAATGGCACTTCTTTTGCAGACGTATATTAGTGAAAAGCTCTCTGTTAAATAATTCTGTGAGGCATGTTCTAGACGGTGAGGAAAGCTTTGTCCTCCATTATGAATTGAAGTGCTTTTTATTCTTTGAGCTATTCAGTGCTGGGAGGGTATTTTTTGCAAAGTTCTTATAGCAGCCATAAATACTTGTGCTGGAGAGACTTCCTGTTTGCTGTACTTTACCCCGTGCTGTTGTTGAAAGACACCTTGATTTTTGTTCTGCAGAAGATGGGAGTGAAGAAAAAAGGAGCCAGAGCAAATAAGTAATGAGAGGGATAAAAACCACCACAAAACCCAGACTGATTTTTTTTTTCTTTAGGAAATGCATTCTTGCTTTTATAATTTGATGAGAGAGTGCTACATATTAATCATTATTTTTATTGACAGGGGCAAACTTTTAAGGGTAGTGGTGCATCTAGAGGTGCATGGAGGTACCCAACATCTCCAGAGCTTCCATCGCACCAGGAAACTGTTACTTGAGAAATTTGGACCATTTGTGGCATGGGGTTTTTTATATCTGGACTCCTGACTCTTACGAGTGGTGACAGAAAGGAAGAGATGTACCCACATCCTCCACGAGATTTACATGGAAAACGATTTTCATGTAAAATGCAATAGAGTTGTAAACACTGCAGGAACACTTGTTAGTCACAACAGTGGTGGAATTATGCTAATACAATGCTAATGCTCTGTGGTGTAGTTGATACCGTGCCTCTTTAAGGAGCTTGTGGCTTGCATGTAGCTCAGTTAGGTGGATTTTTGTTTAGATCTCTGCCTGCCAGGTAATCTGATGCTGCTGAAGTTCAAGGCAGGGAGATCTGGTGATGACCCTGAGTTGCTGGTCAAAGGAAGGAACGTTAAACCAAGGCACACTTAAACCATCCTTGTTATTATTTGACAATGAGAAACCCCAATCAGCTTTTCAGGCGTGTAGCTCCTCTTGGCTTACAGAATTCACACCAAGGCAGTCTTGTGAGTCAGTTCTGAAATACTTGTTCCTGGGACTAAAGGTTTCGACATGTGGAATGGCACACAGTATTTTAACTACCTCAGTGTCAAGGAGTGGACCAGTATGGCTAGCATAATTTCAAAAGGTAATTGGAATGTTTTCCTGCTTGTTTTCCAGACTTACCCACAGGTTGGGAGGAAGCGTACACTTTTGAAGGTGCAAGATATTATGTAAAGTAAGTTGAATGTCACAATACTATGATTTTCAATTAGTTTGTCTAAATGTTGCTGTAATTTTGAACGCGTTCCAAACTGAGCTTAAATGTTATGCTATAAATCCAGAAGGAGCATTTAAATTTGTCATAGGGTATGTAGGCCTTTGTTTAGTGAATTCTGCACAGCTAAAACAATTTCTTGGCTTTTTGTGTTAATTAAAGCTGTTTGAGGATGTAGATCCAAATGCAATTTGTGTTGTGAATGTAACCATCTAGCAAAAAATGTCCTTGCAAGCTAGGAATATCTTGAATTTGTCTGTTTGTTTGACATTTGTGTGTGTACCCTCTTGTGCCATAAATGCTTTCACAAAGGCAAGATCTTACTTCATCACTGGGAAAAGAGTCTTGATTTCAGCCCTGTTCTCTAATTACATTGTTTAAAGCCACACTGATGGTTTAGTTTGGTCATTTGCTTTGCAGACCTTCTGCTTCTAGCATTGATTTCCATTATTTTTGTTCAGGTTTTAGTGTGTTTTGAGGAGCACGTTCACTGTGGTAGACTTGCTGTGTGTATTGTCTTTTTGGATGAGAGACATGAAAATAAAGCTCTTGTGTAGAAGTCCAGAGGGTGTATTTGTTGGATCTGTACAAACTTCTTACAAGCTTTTCCTCTCCAGATAGTTAGACCATCCTTATCTGGAAAATTTCTAAGTGGCACCTATGTATAATCGTCTGGTTAATTTGCTTCTTTTTCTGCTATTTAACAATTCACAGGCTTTTCTCAATTCATTCAGGAGTTTTTACTCACTGCACTGTGTGTTTGTTTTGCTGTCTTTAAATTAGTAGTGTCATCAGTGGGATGACTTTTTGGAGTGAAGGTTACAAATAGAGTTTATAGGCTGCAGGTGGTTTCTTTTCCTGTGTTGTAGTGTTGAGCACGAGGTCACTGCTCTGGGTAAGATGCATTGTAGACAGTGGGAGGTGTACGTTCATGGCTTGTTTTATATGAGTGTGTTTGATTTGGTCCTAAACAAAATTTAAAAACATAGACTGAAGCATAATGCTCCCAAAAATCAGATCAGAATTAGATGCTGTGCTGTCTCGGAGGGCAGGCTGCTTGTTAATAGACAACATGTTTGTTTTCCTGTTTTATTCTGCCTTCTTGCAATTTACATTGCAGCAGTGTTGTGTAGCAGTTGACAAGAAATATACCAGACTGAGGACAGGGATCCATTGAGAATTTCACCTCTGGAGGTCTGTGCAGATTGTTAAATGAAGACAAGTGAGAATTAAAGAAAGCTGTGTTTGCGTGTGTACAATATATATATAAAAAATTCTTCTAGACTTCGAGATGGAACCTTTTCTTGTAGAATAAGCCTATGAACAGTGTGTTGGCCAGCTGTAGGGACTGGAAAATAGCAACTTGAGTTTTCCTGGAATAAAAAAGTGTGTGAACAGCTATTGTAGAGCGACTGAGGCTCTTCTGCACAGACTTACTGAGTGGTGGGTTGTTTGTGTGCTCTTGTCCTTCCAAGATCTTGCGTTCAAGGTGTTACCATAACTGTGAGGGTGTACATGGAGCTAATTGTTTTGCCGATAGCCAACACAAAATAGCTCAGTTTGTGTTTGAAAGTTGTGCTGTCTTTGAAAACATGTTGCACAAACACTTGCCTGTGATTTGATAGATGTAGGAGGATAGCAGGGATGGTGCTGTCAGGCCTGCTGAAGGGTTCACGTGGTCTGACCAGTTTGGCATCCTTAGTTAAATACTGGTTTGTTGTGTAGCGTCTCAGGCTGAATTTGAATTCCTGCCCAGTGATAGCTTCTCCTTTTAAAGCTGTCTCACATTCAGCCCTAGAGAGGATGCTAGAGAGGATGTGAGAGCTAACGTAGACAGGGTGACAACGTTGTAATCACTGTCTTCTAATCCTAGGCAGTGTAACTCCGGGTGATGTGTTGATTATAATAATTCTGGTTGTCTGAATTTTAACTACTCTGGGGCTTCTGCATGAGGGGCAAACAGCACGGGCTGTTGTGACCTTCTGCTATACAAACACCCCCACATGTGGATTTTTAACCATAACCTGCTCATTTGTGTGTACTGAATTGCTGAATATTAGTGTTCGTTATGTCGATTACAATGTAATAAAGCTACGTTAAAACTAAAAATACTGAAAGCTTGTTTGTGGTTAGGTCTGAAAGAAACCTATTTTTTTATGTTCCTTGTGAGTTACAAGGAAATGAATGTTAATGTCACACTTTTTGATGCTTCAGCCACGTGAAACCTGGCTGTTGGATTCCTGCAATATGTCCAGTCAGAGAGTTAGACAAGAAAGATAGTCAAGCTTCCTGATCACATAAATAATTTGACCTAACTTCTGAGGCACAGCTTCAAATATGTGGGTTGAATAGAAATGTTTAACAACCTTCCTTTATGGTAAGATGTTATGCTAGACTGTGTTTGAAAATAAAAACCTTTTGAAAATTATTCTTCTGGTTCTTTAATAATAGGTCTTCAGTGCTCCAAGTGGGTGTGTTGCTGAATCTATTACTGTGCTTTTTTTGGCTTTGATGTAGTAAACACTGTATAATCAAATTGGGGTAATGTCGAGGAGATAATCGTCAGCTAAATCTTAACATTCCTTGGACTGGCATTTCAAACATATGACTCAGTATACAGACTGCATTGAAATGTGATTATTTTTAAAGGACACTGGATTTTTCTTGGGATGTGTGCACTCGTTTTCAGAATAAGTAAATACCAAACGGTGACTATTTTACACTTTTTTTTTCTCTCCCATGGCATTGAATTTGTTCTAGTTTTAGGGTGGAAAGATACTCCAAAACAGGGACAGATAAGGAGTTGTTTCCACTGCATACTGTGGTTTTCTTTTGGTGTAGGGTTGTCTTAGTAAGTTGATGCTAGCTAGGACTTTGACCTTTTTTGCAGGTTTTTTTTGGTGGTTTTTTTGAGTAGAAGGATATTTATTAATGACAGAATCCTTTCCCCACATCCTCCTCACCCCTGGTAAAGCCGAATGACAAAAGGCGTTGTTTGCTATTTGGAGTTTAAAAATGTGCAGTGCTGTGATACCTTGTATATGCTCTCAGGAGAGTGGTTACATTGTTTAGGGGTTTTGTCTCTTCCAGAGTGAGAAAGTCTGGTTTTGTTTACTTTACATCAGGCCTGTGCACAGGCAGCCCTTCATCAGCACTTGGTGGGAGCTCTAGCAGTAAACTCTGCTGAAATAATGCTTGATTTGGTGTTTATACAGCAACTAAACTTTCACCCAGAATATAGGGCCCTGTGACTGTAGAACTGACACGTTCAATTGTAACATTTAATAGTTATTGTCAGTTAAGTGTTGAGCCTTCTGTATTACGAAGTAAAACTCCCGAGGCTTGAAAATCCTGGTGCAGCAAACTTGACATTTTTCTTTTGTCCTGCTTAGGATCCTCCTCTGGACTGGTTACTTTTGCTGAGTGTGCTGTGCACCCGTGAGCTCTGAAAAGTTAAGGGCTTTATCCCCAAAACACATCTAAGCTGGATGGTAGTATGGGAAGGATAAGTTGTTTATGTTATTTTTAAGTGCCTAAGGAAAAGGACCCCATGGGACATTCCCATTATGATACTTCTCAGTAGAGAAGGTACACCTGGTCACGGGCTTCAGGCTCCTCACCTAGTTAAGATCATTGAGAATTTCCAACTTGATGTTTTTTAGGACTTTGTGATGACTTCTTAATCACTAGGCACCCAAGCACTGGGTTTGAGTACCATAAAATGACATAAATATGTGTGTGCTTTTATGCGTATGCATGTGTTTAAGAAACCTTTATCGTTGGTTAAAATGACCCAATGATCTAAACTTGGGCATTTGCTTACTTTTCTTGCATTTTTGGTTCTCATTGCAGTAGTTCTGAATACATGTTAGATTTTTTGTATTGATTTTTTTTTCTTTTCAAAGAAGGGTTATATTATTTAAATTACTAATTTACCAAATAAGGTTGTTCTAGAAATCAATCCAAAGATGATATTTATGGAATTTTGCATCAGTCTACCTAGTTTGGCTTTTACTGAAGTACTATCAGATAAACTGTTTGGATGTTAGAATTTGATTCTTCTTAACTTTGCTGTAGGACTGACAGGTTTTGGGCAGTACAAAAGCTGACTGCAAAAATTCTTAAAAACTCAAAGAATTAAGAGGGTTGAAGTTCCATTTTTCGGGTTTTCTCTGGAAGTTTGCTTTTTTCTGTATTCATCAGAACAGTTTTTGCCTGTTGCTTGCTAAAACAAGGCATTGGCAAACCCTGGCCAAAGCTGAGGTGAGTTTGCTGTTGCATCAAATAGAGGTTTTGTGTGCTTTTATAGAGACCTTTTGTCAGTGCAGGTTTGTTTGTTGTAGACATGTAGCTTGAAAATTGGGAAGGCAAGAAAAATTTATTAAGTGATTAAAAGGGATAAGATCTCATTCAGCTCTGAGTTTCTGTTGTTTACTAAAATAAACCTGTGCTCATTGAGAATTCAGCTTTCGTTTGAACCTTTGTCTTTTATGTGCATTCGAAAGATCCTTTCCCATTCAGCTGAGACTTTCTCCAGAAAAATCAAACAACAGCCAGTCATGTTTGCAGAAAAGCCCTTTCTTGAAAGGAAAAATGGAGTTTGAGAAAAATATGAACAGATCAAACTGTTTTTCTCCAAGACTAAGAATCGCAGTGTTCCTTCTGGAAATTTAGTTCTTTTTTTTGTTACCTCTAACCTTTATTTTACTAAAATTAAGAATAAACTTAATTCTTTTTCTTACATGGAGAGACCTGTAGGTCAAATAATAGTGTATGGCTAGATGGATAAACTGGGACATAGCTACAAGCTATCCTGTTCCTTTTGTAGTGAGCAAAGCTGTTCAGATGAGGAGAACTTTTTGGGAAATGCCTGCAGATTTGTTATCTGTTTTAACATTTGCTTCTTTCTTCCACTGAAATATTTCAAGAACCAAAAATACCGCAAAGCTGAATCTGGGTGTGGAGGTGGAAGGATTCTAGGCACAGGAAGAAATGGGTGTGGGTCAGAGGAGAGGTGGGACTGCATCCAAAAAGCAGCTTCTTATGGGTTGGATGTGGAAGGACGAGGCTGTAGGTAGTGGTGTACTGAAGGAGAAGGTTAATCGGGTGGCAGCAGTTGCAGAAGGGGAAGAAGGGGAGAGACAACTAGGCAGGAAGGAGCAGTGGCAGTGGCAAGTCAGGAAAAGGAGTAGGAGTGGGAGCTGATTTCCTAGGAGCAAACTTAATGGGATTTCTCCCAGAGGGAAGGGTGGCAAAAGTTCACCGTGCAAAAACAAGTTGTCTGACTCGTGTGCGGGTCTGGAAGGGCCCATTATCCCTGGCTTAGGAACCTGTTTCAAAGTTAGTCTGGGAGGTGGAATATCAGATGTGAACGTTAGGAATTGCTGTTCTTCTGAAGGCTCCTTTTGCCTGTGACGTCTGTGGTTGATATTTTGAGCTGTCTCTTTCCTGAAGTGTGTTTCTAAATTGGGCAGTACCTTTAATGCTTCGGTTTCACTAAGAGAGACTTGAAAGCATGAGGGAACTCACTGATTTTTTTTTTAATCATTACTAAGTTTTTCAACACTTGTAAGAATTAATGAATAATTATGTAAAAATACAAAAATGCCTATATGTAAGTAGTTACATGAAATATTGAAGTCCATGAGAAAGATATTGAAGACACTCAAACTTTTTGATATTTGTTAACAAATTAGTAAATTGGTCTCTAGCTTTAGATCCTTGTTTTTGAAGTGGTAATATCTCTTCCCTAGCTTTGGTCTTTTTTTGGTGATTGAGACCTAATAGCAGATAAAGTGAGTACACTCTACATTTACTACAGTGAAGTGAATTCTTGCATGGTTTTTTGTTTTTGGTGTTCACCATGTGTGAAGGCTGGCAAAAAGCAAAGGAAATGCTCATCAATCAAAACTTTCATGTAGGTGGTTGCTGCAATGTTTAATAACTGCAGTGGTGCATTTTTTTCCCCAAACTCTCCCCCCTTGGCAACAAAAGATAACTGATGTGCCTTCTTAAGAATGATTTTGGGGTACATACCAGTATTTCATCTTCCTGTTGTATTCTGGGTGCTGCACAGGTTCTTTTTCTTCTCCCCATCTTAGTACCCATGTCCTGCAGCACCTGGAACTGAGGGACACTTCCAAAAACACCTCACCTGGCAGGCAGGTACCTTGTGAACATTGCCTACTCGTTGTGGTTCTGTTTGGTAGAACTTTTACAGGTCCAGATTCTACCTGGTGCCTTTTTATGTTCTGCTTTTGCTTTAAAGGAGTTGCGCCCACTTTTTTTTTTTTTTTTTCCCCATCCCTGTGGTCTGACAGAGTTTTGTTGTGCTGATCAAACCCGGTGTCTGTTGTGGTGTTGCGCCAAGCCTGTTTTTCCTGCACATGTTTATGCTACCCGGGCTCTCATTCTAATGAATTCCATTAAACCTGAGATACGCTTGGGCTGGCGGTGCAGAGCGCTCCTCAGTTCGCTCCTGTGCGCGTGTGAGAGGGGGAGAAGGCTCTTGTGGAGCTTCAGGCAAAGAAATCCTTGCTGGAAGCAAAGCTCCGCAGCCCTGACTGCTGGGATTTCAGCCAGCCTGGTGCCTGGATGTGTGTTCTTTTCTGTGTTTCCGTAAGTAAATACCTAAATTTAAACTCCTTCCCCTTCTCCCTCTCCCTCCTCCCTTGCCTTCTTTCCTTGGAATGTGTGAGATAACCATGCCTTTCAGTTCTCTCTGTTGCTCTTGCATTTGGTTGAAGGGAAGGTGTTCTCTGCCAGTGATGTTGAGGGGGGCAGAAGCTGCATGAGTAGCCACCATCAGAAGTAGAAATTTGGGGATGGGAACTCGACAGCATAGGCACTCCAGTAAAACACTGCTTCCCAGTGCTGGGTAGGACAGGAAGGTCTGGTTAAATGGTTGTGAAGTTGCATCTTTCTGCTCCAGACCTATGAAACTTGAATTGAATACTTGTTTGAAATCTATGGGGTGGGAAAAATGGCTTTTAGACAGTGTTTTGAATGCCTGTGTGGCCTGTGATTGTCTTGAAGCTTTATATAAACAATTAAAGGACACTTGCATATTCAGGAGGCTCCACAAACTTAGTTCTTCATGGCTTTCTCCAGTGTGATTTAGTAAGAACAATTATTTGTAAGGAAAGGTATATTACCAAGCAACTTAACCTTTCAGATTGGCTCCCTGCTTTTTCTTCACCAGAATCTATTATAAATCATGTTTAATAGAAACAAGTGCTTTAAAAACGAATTTTGTGCTTTATTAACTGGAAATGTTTCAGTGTGGCAGACCAGGCAAGAGAGGTCCTAGTAAGAAAAGGCGTTTGAAAGTAAAATGCCTGGTGAAAGTTTCAATTTAAAATGCCATCTTTGCCATCTTTCCATTCCAGTATTTCCTGGAAGCTTCTATCATCTTTACTACTCACTGAATAAGTAGGACTACTGTAATTGCATAAATCCTGCAAAAATACAGCTTTGGATTTTGTTCTGAGCTGTACTACTAGCAAAATTCTGTCATTTTTGATTTTTTTTTATTCTCTAATTTTGTATTAAATCCTGCAGATTATGCAGCTGCTGACCAATGTTTGTAACATCGTTTTTGAGAATCTATTTCTGAGATGAGTAAAAACTTGTGATGTGTAATCTTTAAAATCTTTCAATGAACTTGGTTTATAAAAAGGACAGAAATCTCTCTTTGAAGTAAAATTTTGTGAGCAACAAGAATAAACACATGATGCTCTCAGATGCTTACGGTGAAGAAGAAAACCTTTTAATCTGATTTACTTGAATGCCTCAAAGGGTAACTTGATTTCCTGATGGCTGAGACTCGGGTGGAGGGTTTTGTTGTGGATTTTAGATGTTGTTCACACCATTTTGTAGGGTTTGTATTTTTCGATGTACAAGGAAAATTCTCTAGATGAATATAAAACTCTTTGGTGGAAATCTTTTGTAAGGTTGGATGCAGAAGGTTGAAAAAGAAAGTTGCAAACAAAAATACGTGTTTGAGCAATCAGTGTCGTAAGATCAAGTGTTCATTTTAATGATGAATTTTAATCAGAAGAATGATGCAAGCTAAACCTCATTAGATATTCATATCATCTGTTCTGATCTGAAATCTCCCTTGTGGTACAAACTCATATCTTCTCTGCTTGATGTGGGTATCGGTTGCTTACCTGGTCTGAAACACTGAAATATTTTCAGTTGTTAAAGCACACAAATGTTACTAATTTTTTTTTTTTTGTAATTCATAACATTTCAGCTTTTACTGATTGATCCACTTTCTTTGTTGTACCAACAGAGTTAAAATAATTTGACTTTTGAACCAATACATTTTTAACTGGTTTAACGGAAACCTGAAAATATCCCTAATACAGTAAATTTTGCAGGAGTAGGTCACTAAAGCCATGCTAGATCAGGCAGGAGGTGGTTATTAACATTGTCCTACAGTGAATTTGAAGAGTTTGGGAGCCTAAACACTTACACTCATCAATGGGAGTCTTGGGCCATCTGTGTGTAGTTTGTGGTCTGTAAAAAGCAGCAGCTTGGGGTTTCTTACCTCGTTACCTGAACACACCTGGGGACTGCAGCAGGATGTCCTGATCACTGCCATGCAGCCTTGGCTCCTGCCTGTGTCCCTCCTTTTCCTCAGACCCAGGTAAAAACGAGCTGGCAATCCTGCAATCTCCAAGGCCTCCTAATAAACCTTGCCTTGAAGTGCTGTGGGGATGAGGCTGGGAGGAAGCAGAGTGTGAATTGTGCTAATGCTGCTGCAAAAGGTGTTTTATTTCCTTTGTACTGAGCCTTGTATTTCTTTATCTGCACCTCCTGTTTGTCTGACAATTCAATTACTAAATGAAAGGGTTTTTTTTCCTGTAAACTGAATTTAAAAATTTCCCAGCTTTAAACTTTCTCTGTAGTGATTGCCACAAAGAGGAGGGTTTAAGGAAAGTTTTTTGTTCTTAAGAGGAGATAAACTGACAACAAAACCATTACATTTGCCTACTTTTCTAGCTGAATATATTGCACAGTACATAGTAAACAGCATAAAAGGTGACATTTTAGAATTATTTAGATGAGTGATGCCTAGTAGTATGGTAAAGTGACTTCTGTTTAAATGCAAATTTAGTGAAAGGGTATCCTTTTGCTCTTCCTGTTACCAGTAGTGTTTATATCTTCTATATCTGTATACAGAATACATTGTTCTTTATGCCTCTTCTACAGACCTCCCACTCCCAAGTTTCTTACCTGGAGCATTTGCCTTTTGCTTCACTTTCAGAATATAATAAAAATCTGAAGCTTTTCCTGAAGTGCTCTTTATTCTTGCATTCTAAGCTAAACACTTTGCAATGTGCTTCAGGATTGAGCTCACTCTGTGGTTTTCGTCCAGCTTCAGGTGAGAGTGCCAAACCTGTCTGACAAGAAATTCGGGATTTCTGGTGCCTCTGATTGCTCATTTTGCGGTTCAAAACACCAAAAAGTGCTATCAAATTCAGCAATTCAAATGCCAGTGTTTTATCCTGTTCGTTATAATCTTTTGTTTGGGTGTCTGCTGCCTCTAAACATTTTTGAGCTCAGATATGTAAGTTCCTTGAAAATCTTGCTGTTTGGCTGCTGAAAAAGAACTGGAAGTGAGACATAAGTAGAAAACAGTCTGTTGATGGAAGTAGTGATGTCCTGTTAGGCTCTAAGTGGGGTTTGCTGTGTTTCACAGCCCTCGATGATTTAAGCAAAGATTGCATCAGGCTGAGGAGCTGGAATTATCAGCATCCTGGTTTTAAATGAGAGGGGGAGGAAGTCTTTTGCTCAGTAATGGAGTTGTTTTTTTCTGTCCGACTTTTAGTGATGCTGTTTTTAAGTCATTAGTGCAGATAGAGACTTCTCAAACTTTTAATGAGGATTGAAGGTACCATCGTTTTTGTCAAGTATTGTAATCATTAACTTAGGCAAGAGCTCTTGCTTTTATTACTTCACTTGAAAAACTGCTTTGCTCAATTTAAAAGGGTTTTAAAAGGCATTCTGGTAACTTAAGGCCTTTATTTATTTTTTCAAGGAGGTGAAGAAATGAATCTGGCACTGGTTCAGAACCTGTGTTACCAGGTTACTTTTACCAGGCCTGGTATATAGGAGATTATGTTGCTGGCAGAGTGAATCTGTAAAGAACAAACAAAATTTTTCACTTGTTTGCAGGTGGGTTAAGCACCTCTAGGAAAAATTGGAGTAGAATTTACTGACTGGCTGTTGTATTCCTGTCTAATTTCTTTGCAGCAGTAGGGACCTAAATTGTAATGAATGGAGGTGAATAGGTTTTGGATTTGATTTAACAGCTGGGTTCACCAAATGTCTCTATTAGGACTGTAAGGGGAATGGTCAAAAGCAGAGCTTATGGAGGATATTATGGTTTGGGGTTTTTTCTGGCCAAATTTGACATACATATGTCAACCACAACAAAAATTCAAATGCAATGCAGACAAGCTGCAGTTGGCAGCTGTTAATTTGTTTTGATCAGAGGCAAATATTTCAAGCCTTCTGATCAGTTTATTTTCTTTGAGCTGAAGTAATTTGGTTTTTTAGTAGTCTAAAAGCCTCTCTGCACCACTGGTTTGGAAAAAAAAAATCAGGGATTTATTTATATCAGGAAAACAACTGTCTCCAACTCTTTGTCTCTTCAGTTCTTCCCTTCTTCTGCTGTTTGACCTTCTCTTTCTCTTCCTTTTTATTTTATTTATGTATGTGTGCCCTTATTGTTCACCCTACTATTTTCACTGTTACTCTCCTTGCTTCTAGCACTAGTAGCTCAAGTAGTGTTAGACATGATCTTCCCCAGTTGGACTGCATGCCAGATTTTCCTAAGGGGAATGTAAATACTGCGAGGTCAGTGCAGTATCAAATGCCTGCAGCCTGAAATGAACCCGGCAGGATTTTCTGCTATTCAGTCAAAATTAAGACCTTCTCAGGATACACTGCTAAATGTAGAAAAGTCAAGACTTTGAATTATATATTAAGCTTTACAGATTTTTAATTCTATTTTTTTAACTGTAATTAAGCTTACTTTTTTTTCCCCTTAAGTAAAAGAGTGTGCACTAGGGACTGCTCACTAGAATGGTGGTAATTAACAGATATGTTTAGAAACCTCTCTCTAGATACTGATGGATTAGATTACTTGATTTATTTCTGAAAATGAGGAAGAAGTGTATGTGTGTGCATGCTCGTCTGCAACTTACTTAATACAGTGACACTCAAACATTCAACTGACGTGCTGTTAATGGCAAATAAAATCTTCAGCCCATCCTCTATTCCTCCGTGTTTCCCCTTGCCTCCTTCACTCCTCCCTTTCTCTGTGAAAAAGAATGGACAGGAGTAAACTCACAGGGCAGAGCAAGAACAAATTGCCCTTTATGACTTTCCCCTGTCCTTCAAACAACTTGCTGGGCATTCTTCTGAGGGAGAATTGCTCCCTGTGATTCCTTCAGGCCAGTGATGCTCTTTAATTTGCCATATGATAGTTTGAATTGCTTGCATCTGTGTGCTGCTAGGGGCCAGTACTTCTTGTTTTACAAGGAGTGGAGGTAGAGATTAACAACTGAACTCGAGGGGTTTTTCCTTTGTAGGGCTGCTGTCAGTAGATTTGACATACTTTAGGTCTATTTGTCTTTCAGACTGCTGTCTGTGAAAGACTGGCTGCTATTAGTTTTGGGAAGAATCTATCTAATTGATGAAATTAGAGGAAAATAACCTCTGAATGTTAATAGGCAAGCCAGGGGTTGAGTTGTTCTTTGGTATTTTTTTGGCCACGCCGTGGCAGGACTGATTCATTCTCCATTTCTCTCCAGTTCTCTAAGATGTCATGGCAATGTCACTGTGAAATGACAACAGAAAAAAGTTGACTTGTGGTCGGGGAAATTTTGCTTTTTTTTAAATCAAAGCTGTTTTATTTTCATGAGGAGATAAATAGTGTTGTGTTCATTAGATAAGTCCCAACTGCTTCACAGTGTTTTTGTTATGTTCCTGGTAAAGTTTCACCAACATATCTATGGTTTTGTCTGGGAGAATTCATGGTACTCTGATGAAGGAATATTTGATTATTGAATGCTACACTTTGATTTTCTCAGTGGATTAAAGTGGGTACTGAAAATAACTGTTAGAGGTATTGATGAAAAACTACAGTGCTGAACAGAGAATAAAACAGATTTTAAAATGAAAAGCATTAGTAGCTGTCATGTAAGCAAAGTAGTGTTAAGTTCAAATGAATGCATTATGAAATACTCATTCTGAAGCAAAGATGAATTTATTATGGAGTGTAAGGGCATTTTTCAAGAATGGCACTAAAATACGTTCCTTGAACAGCTTTATTAATACTTAGTTCTGTGCCATTGGGCAGCATTTTTTACTAGAAATTATTTACTTGGGAGATCAACATTTCATACCTTTTCTCTCTAAAAACCAAAAGCATAAACACCTGTGGGCTGGTAGGCCATTGCTTAAATATTCAAGTAAAAACTCAGGCGACTGGCTGTGAAGGAGTAGGAGCAGCTCATCTATCAGTTCTATGCTTTCTTTTAAAATAAAATGAGCAGCTATTTTTGTTACTTACTAAAAGAATATGTGTGTGTGGGTTTTTTGTTGTTGTTGTTTATGAAATGCTGTAATAGTAATTTCCAAAGTCCATTTGGAAATGATGAGAATTTCATCAGCAGGATTACAAGAAGTCTGGCATGTGACTAGCCCTGATTTGTGAGGCTCGTTTGTTTGTTTTTTACAACACTTTGCAGCAATGCTGTTGGATTTCTAAAGTCAGGGAATAAGGATGTTGTAAACACCGGTAAGTGCCTAACTTCACCCTCTGGACTGGCTCTGGTTTGGCTCCTGGAGCTGCCTGAGTGAACGACGTGATGTCCGTTCAGCTCATCGTTGCATCAGTGATTTTCCTGGTCTAATTCTGTAACCCCAGCATTTATTTTGGGAAAGAGCCAGTATTTCTGGCTGAGATGTCTACAAGGGAATGTAAGGTTTGTTTGGGTTTGTTTTTTGTTTTTAATCAAGTAGAACATTGGTCTTTTTTAGAAGCTTCTTTTGAAGTGTTTAATGATTCCTCCTCGTGAGGTGTGAGGATTAAACATAGCATCCCTGTGCATCATTAAAACTTGAAAAAAAAAAAGAAACTGCTGATATTTGTTTTTCATTTCAGTAGGAAAGGGTGGTTGCATCTGCTGTCTTTTGTACAGCTCCATGCCCTGCAAGACACAGTTTCTTCCCATTGTTGGGTGAAGAATAACTGTGGAAGGGCTGTAAGAACAGCAGTGGTTTCCTCAGCGTGTCTGCTGATGAGCGCACTTGGGGTGACTTTGGAGTGTCGCCTCTGTGGTGCTGCCTCTCTGCACACCCCTGGCAGCTCTGACACCTGTATTGAAGCAATTTGTCTGCACCCCCTTTTCTGTAAATTTAGCTTTTCCTAGTCAGTGGAGATGGATTCTTGGAGGTTTGGAAGCAGGTTCTCCTCCATGAGAAGGCACATGCAACACCTCTGCTCCAGGTGCACTTACAAGTTGCATCTGTTAGATTTTGTCAGCCTAAATAATTGAATCCAAAAGTAGAGGAATTCGTTAGCATCCCTACAATTATGTGGAGCTTATTGGCAAGTACTCTTTTTTCATACACAGTTTTTTAATAACTATAAACCTAAGTTGTTGTTGTTGTTTTTTTTTTTTTAATAAGGGAGATTAAACTGAACACAGATAATTGTTTCAAATCCCGATCACACCGTAGACAGTAAAATCTTGTGTCTGAGCAACCACTGGAATATCATTGTGAAAATTAAAGTTACAGGAAATTATGTTGCTGTGGAAAAAATAATTTGCTTTATTCCCACAGGCACTAATTATCAGGGCTCTAAACTGAAACTTGTACTTTTCTGCAAAGGATCCTTGTGAGGAAAACATAATCAAGAGCCACTAAAATCTCTAGTCTTATTTTTAGAGATAAATTGTGCTGTTTCACTGGTTGCTTTACAAGTTATGTATTGAAATGGTAAAACAAAAAAATTTGCTTGACTAAATTCCACATCATGGTACATTCTTAGCACTCAGCACTCAAATAAAAGAGGTGGGAATGGAGAAGAATGTAATTTCATAATACATTTCCATAATTTAGCAACTTGGGTTTACTATGTGTTTAAATACTTGATTTTTTTTAAATTTGCATACAAAACCACCGCTCGTGTTTGTTCACTTTTCAAAGCATCTCAGCTTTTCATGCTCTTTAGACCATTTTTTGTACTGCACAAAATACCATGGAAAAGTTAGTTCTAGAGTTCTCTGGTGATGTTGCTTTGAGCTATTTCTGATTGCTGTTCTGGTGAGTCCTTGGACCACCAAAAATTATACAAGACTATTGCAGTTTGTAAGCTATACTTGGATATTTAAGGAATTTATATATATATATTTACTTGCTCGAGGCATAATAAAGAAGAGTATGTAAATACTGTGTGTGGAATGATCTTTGAAGCTGTGATTTTATTTTCAGTAATTAGCTGTACTCCTCTTCCAGTGTTCCTGCTTTCTGCTAGTATGATTCACCTGGTGGTGTGGTAGTGGCCAGGGTAATAATTTGGGGAAAACTAACTCTTGTAAAGCTGAGGAGGTACAAGTCCCCAGAAAAAGATAATGGTATAGAAAAAGAGCTGATGTGCTTCAGTAACTGTAGGGATGGAAATATTTTGTGAGTTACAGCAGTAAATAGGGAGCTGTGTGGGAAGAGGCAGCATCCTTCTGAATGGACACATTTCTTCAGAATAGCACTTTTAATGGAGGCAAGAAAATATCTGCATGAAAGATTGTTTCTCCAAATGCTTGGGAGTAGGGTTGAGGCACAGTCCTGGCAGCTGAGGAGAGAGTGATGAATACCCTACATGAAATTAGGACAGGAATTTACATACAGGAGCTGTTTCCTTTGAGCTGAGGA
The DNA here is from genome assembly GCA_013397845.1 of Melanocharis versteri. Classification (NCBI taxonomy): domain Eukaryota; kingdom Metazoa; phylum Chordata; class Aves; order Passeriformes; family Melanocharitidae; genus Melanocharis; species Melanocharis versteri. The sequence continues at coordinate 167,111 of VZTG01004090.1, forward strand.
GAACAGCAATGTTTTCAAGATATGACCTGTCTTGGCAGTAGATGAACTGAATAGTGTGAATTCATCAAAAGTTTATGTATCTTTGTAACCTGTTTTGAGGCAGCTGAAGTGGTTCATGTTAAATATTTTACATGGCTCAGCTCTCCCTTTTGAAGGATTTTTTTTTTTTAATCTAATGAAAATTAACCATCTGCTTGTCGGACATCCTTTTGCCACAAAAACAGATTCAAGGTTTTCTTTGTGGTGCAAGATTAATAGGTGGAAGAATATGAAGTTAGAGGCCAATTAAAATATTTTCTCGGTTACCCTATATAGGTAGTCAGCATTATAAAAAATATTATGAGATCTGTAATAGCATTCTGTAGAGAATTTATTTTGGTAAATGTTTTCTCCTCTTTATATACTTGTTAATTATGCCTACTTAATTGATTTTCTTTTTGCCTGGGGAGAGGGACTTTTCAAAATTACAATAATGACCAAAAAAAGCAAATTCGTGTCATGTTAATACTGGTTCAAGGTTTTTCTCTTTTTAGCTGACATGTGTTCATTCTTTAGGTACTGCCTTGAATATTGAAATCCCTTTCTTTGCAGATTCTACCACTGGTTTCTTTAAAAAATAATTTTTGAAAAGAGGAGTATAACAATCTGTTTGTTATTTAAGATAACTAGGAAGAAAATTGCACTTCAAATGTGCACTCTCACTTTAAATGTGTCAAGGTGAATACTGAATTCAGCAGTAACAGTACAGAGGAGAGTATAAGCTCCGTGTTCTTCCAGACTTTCAAAGATTGTCAAATATATCCCAATTGTTGTGAATTGTGGTATGGTTTTTTGTGAAGAGGGCACTAAAATTAAAGTTTAAGTTTGAGTTAAATAACAGCTTGCCTTTTTTTTTTTGTTCCCTGATGTGATTTGAACCTCTACAAAGGCAATCTGCAGATAATAGATGCTATTTTATCACTTCAGCTTATGGAGCCACCAGGTCCTAAATTTCAGTGATGACTTTCCAAAGTTGGTTGTTTTGGTTTTGTTTGTTTGTTTTTTTCCCTTTATGTCTCCTTTTGAGCCAGTATCTTAATTGAATCTTTTATTTCCACTTTGCTAAAATAAACTTGGAGAAAATGTTCCTTCTTGAATGGATATTCTTGCAGTTTGAGTGAGGAAACTATGCATTCATTTAAAAAAAACTTTACATGCAACTATATCAATTTGTTGCCTTATTGGCACTTCTAGTGCTTAGAGAATCCTAAGCTGTTCAGGAGAGCGGGGTTTTTTAATAATTTCATTTGGAAAGTAAAAAGGAGAGAATTCTTTTTGATTCTTAGGTGTGCTCTTTTTTGTCACAATGCCACTGCTTTTCACTGACCTTTTCACGCAAGGATTTCTGGCTCTTTTTAACAAGATTTCCTTTTCCTATTTGAAGGGCTGCACTACTTGCTCAAATTCGATTGATATCTTCATGATGCTAAGCTTACGAATTGACAGAACTGCATGCCCTCAGGGTAGGAAAAAAGTGTAATCTGTTGATATTTGGATTATATTTTATCACTTCCATTTAGGAGAAGGAGCGGAAGCTGTGGCCTTCATCCACGGTGCAGAGAAAACAGGCTTCTTAAAATCAGCCTCCAGCTGGAAAAGTCATGTGGCTGTAAAGGCTTGACATCTGAAATAATATTGTTCCAGTTCAGCGTGTCTAGAAATACAAGCATAGTTTTATGCTTGAGTAGTACTGGTTTAGCAGGAAAATGATATAATAGAACTGAAGACACAGAGGAGTTTGACAAGGGTGATCAAAGATGGAAGAGTTTCGTTTGAGGAGCGCCTGGAACATCTCAGGGCTGATGTGGAGAGTGCAAGTCTTCAAAGGTAGAAATGGTAGAAAGGCAGGTAGAGAGCAGATTTGCTGTATATTCCAATAGGAGGAATTCTTTCTTAGCAGGAGGAATCACAAATCAGGAAGAGCTGGCCCTTGTGGCAGATGTTCCAAAGGTCTGAAAGAAACGCCTGTCATTCAGGAAAGTGGCTGAGAACATGTGGAAAGTGTAGCTCGGGATGGTGTGGGCTGGAAGTCTGCAGGCATGGAAGCCTGTGGTCACTCCTTTCATCTAGTATCCCACTTCTGAATCTTGAAATTGCCAAAACAAGGCATCCCAGTGCATCCCTCCTGCCCTGGTGGGCTGTCCCAGGTGTTTGCTGCTGATCCCAGCCCTGTTGTGGGGATCTAACCGAGCTCAGCAGCTCTGGAGAGCAACATTAATCACCAGGTTATAAATATTAATTTACTAGGAGTAAATGAGAGGAACGTTGTTTTAATTATGGTGCTGCAGGTTCTTAGAAATGGTCTTGCAGAGTATCTCTGGTATCTTATCACTAAAGCTTTGATGGATGCTGTGTGTGCACAAAGCACGGCTGCATGGGAAGACTTAATCGTTTGCTTATAGTAATGGTTTGGCTCGAACTTGTTTTGAAAATAAACTATGTAAACATGAAAATCCTACTGATCTTCCTACTGAAGCTTTACTACACACCGAGATTTAATGAGAGAAGCATAAAAGTTATGAAATCATTAGATACTGTCTGCTGGCTGAGTATTGATTCAGACTGGTGTAATTGACTTTTTGCACGAAGGGTTTTGGGCGAGTGAGTTGGAACCTGGCAAAGAGATTTTAAAGCTGAATTGTTTTTCAGATTATAAATGGATTTGAAGTATTAAACTTGTACCTGCTTTCAGAAATCCTATGAGATCATTTTAGAGATAGTAGGAAATTAATTTAGATGATACAGGCTTGGGGAGGGTAGGGTAAGATGCTTACAACAGTCTAAATGACGAAATATTTACTTACTTGAAAAGAAAATCTTCTCTTTTTTTCTCCCTTTCTTTCCAAATGATCTGTTTTATCTAAGCACATAGGTATTTGAAGAATGATTTTTCTTCAACTCTAGATCAGTACTTGGATTATTAGGAAGTAACTACCTTTTCTGTATTATTCTCTCAAGAAATAAATTCTTTGGAAAATGTAACAAGTGGGAAATGAATGTAGTAGAGGCTTAATCATAATTTAGACAACATTTTTCTCTAAAGTTATGGATTTCATTTTTTTTTCCTTTTAACTAGTGAAACGATGAATTTGTTTGAGTAATGAATCCAGAAGCTTTTTTACATATGGATCTCAATGTTGGTCAACTTTGGAAATGAATTTCTGTTTTCCTAGATAATAATGATGGCAGAATATAGAGCTGCATATTCATAAAATCTGAAAGACGAATACCTACCTTAGTATTGCTAATAGTAAATCACTCTAGGTTGTATACACACAACTCCAAAAGGGTTTGGAGGACAAGAGCTCTCTGTTAGAAGGTTCTGTGAAAGGTTTGGTGGTCTGGGCTCTGTGTTATCTCATGTTATTAAACAAAACAGAAAACCTGTGGTGTTGTTCCTTTTTAGATACTTGGAAGAGGGAAAATACAGATTGCTAGTCTGACACAAATAATGGGTTTTGCTATCAAACTGCATTTAAGGGGGTAGACTTGTAAACTCTCACAGAGGATGGGAATCCATTCCTAAATTTGCTGGATGTGCCTCTGGAATATCTTTAAAATATGAAGAAAATGCTGTAAAGAGAATTTAGCTGGTGAAAGCTGCTTAGTGTACCACCAGCTGGATTCCTGCTATAGGATTTATGTGTTTTTAATGATTTTTCATTTGCTTTGGGAGGAGCAAGATTAGGAATAAGTATATAATAGCACTGGAAACCTGGGTTCTCATGTGATCTAGTGAACGAGAGAACTGAGTAACAAGAATATTGGAAACTAACACTTTTTACATCAAATTTGTTCATTTAAGTTGTTCATCATCAGGAATTAGGTTGTGAAGCTTCTACCAACACTGACTGAATTAAATCCTACCAGGTATTCAGAGAAGCTTTTAAAGACATTTGGTGGCTTTTTTTGGTGGATTATCCATTTCTGAAGAGAGAATAAGAAAATAATAAAACCGAAGAATAGTTGAGTGAGTTTCCAAATGCTGATAAAGATCTTGCCATGCTTTCCCAGTTTTCAGGCTCTTTAATTTGGACTGGTTTGTGACTACTCCTTTATCCAAAAAGAAGTCAGTTTAAATCCTGAAAAACAATAGAAGAATTGCTTGGCAGAGGAGTCAGCAACCAGTATCTTGGCACTGCCTTCAGCTTTTTTAGCCAGGTTGCTGACAGCAAAAGCACAAACAGAACTTTGGAAAAAAAAATAAATAAAAACTCTCCAGTCTTCCAGAAGCAAGTCTAAATGGAAAATGGAGTCCACTCTAGAGACTACAGCTTTCTATGCAGTTACTTTAAAATTCTTCTTCTGCATAAAATAATGACACTTGAAAACTGTTTTTACCTAAAAATAGTTTCTGTTTTCTTTGAAAGCTTTTTAGCTCATATAGTTACTTGCACTTAATCTAACGTGATGGCATGTCCACATCAGAAATGGGGGTGCAGCTTTCTAATTTTCATTCTCTACAAAAAACTCTTGGGACCTGATTCTTGCAGAGCTCTTTGTAATAACTGAAGAAATTGGAATACAGGAAACAACACAAGGAATTTGACATGACTTAAAAGTTATGTCAGAGGCTGCATTTGTCAAAGCAGCATTTGCTCTCTGCCACTGTTTGATGTGTAATTTTTGAGCAGGCTTGAAGCAATGGTGAATTGAGGCTGTTTTAAGTGCTGACAGTATAAAGTATGTAATCAGAATAGGGGAAAGATGACAATGGATCTTCTTCAGGCACTTCTGTACAATTATGTATTGAATCCTTTATAGAATGGCTTGGGTTGGGAGGGACCTTGAAGATCATCCATGGCAGGAACACTTTCCACTATTCCAGGTTGCTCAGAGCCCCATCCAACCTGGCCTTGGACATTTCCAGGGATGGGCAGCCACAGCTTCTTTGGGGAACCTATGCCAGGGCTTCACCACCCTCACAGGGAAGAATTTCTTCCTAATATCCAATCTAAACCCACTTTCAGTTTGAAGCCATTCCCTCTTTTCCTGTCCCTTCAGGCCCTTGTAAATAGTCCCTCTTCTCCTTTCTTGCAGGCTCCCTTCGTGTACTGGAAGGCCACAATTAGGTCACACCTAAGCCTTCTCTTTTCCAGGCTGATCAATCCCAACTGCAGCCAAAGAATTGCATGGAATGGATGTGGGTTTGCCAGGCTCAAAGTTAATGGCTCACTCCAAGGAGAAAGGCGTTCAGGGCTTTTTTTTTCCCACTCATGTTTTCATTGTACCTTTGGAACACTGCCAGGATTGGTTCATCTTGGCTTAGACTGGCTTGAAACTGTAGAAGTTATCAGTGCCACAGATTCCTTTTCCTGTGGTCATGAAGTCCTTCCTCTCTAACAATGATTTTTGCAGTCATCCAGCCATAGGGCAAGTCTAATCTAACTGAGAATGTGTCAATTGTAGGAGTAGTTTACAGTGAGATACGTGAGCTGACCTGAACCTGTATCACTTTCCAGAAGAGCTGCTGCAAATACCAGCTCCTCACACAGTGTCAGCTATTCAGAGAAAAGACTTTTATGCTGGCATAGGCTCCATCTGCCTTAAGAGGGTTTGTTAATGCTGAAATGTTTCTCACTAAATATCATGCTGCCTGGTACTGCTATATGGGGGAACAAATCTGACATGTAGATTTGCTTATAGTTTTTATACAGTGTTTTTATCTGCATACTTAAGTAATGCCAGCTCAGTATTTCCCTGCAGTTCACTTGTGTTTCTATTTATACTTACAGTTTTCTTTGATTAACTAAAACAGTAAGTAGGTGCTATTTCTAGCATAGAAGGCATATTGAAATAAAGATGTGAAAATACTCTTTGAAGTCTGCTTTTGTGGCTGCCTCCAAAATCAGCAGAAACTTTAGAACCCAGCAAAACTGATAATACTGTTTATTGAGTTGAACGACTTGCCTGTCTGTTTGCAGAAGTTTGAAATAGGATGTTGTTGGGTATAGCTGAGATGGAAGATGAGTCAAGTTAAAAACTAACTGTACTGACTGGAATTAATCAGAACTGTAGAATTAACTGTTCTGGCTTAGCAGTGTTTGTTGAGATCTTTAATACCTAGGACTCTCCAAGATGAGTGTAAAAACTGTGGATTACACAAGTTTAAACTTTTAGGAACTTTCAAAAGTGACTTTGGGACTGGGGGAAGGCTACTTCCCCTGCGTGTTTACTCTTGACTCTCACACGTGTGCACATATGTTTGTACACATACGAAACAAACTTTGATATTTGTATAGTTTTCTGCCAGTTTCAATGTCAAAAATTTAGGTCCTCTCTTGGACTTCTAGATCACAGCTAGAGACTAAACTATTGAAGTTAACGTAAGAAAAATAATGCCAAGCTGACTGAGCAGGTAAAGATTTTGTTTTCAGGCAAGGAGGGAAGCACCAAATATAAAACAATAACTAAAGGAATGATTACCTTGGCTACATGTTCCTGGGGGAATTTGAATCTTAGGTTGCCGTTGACTCATTACTATAATTGATTAAAATGAAACAAAAACCCCAAACAACAAAAGAAGTTGACTTCAGAAGTGATTCAGCAAGTCATTCATCACGTTGATAAAATAAGGGAAAAGACCATTCATTTAGCTGACTTGTTTGCAAGCACTGTTTTTCCTCCATGGATTATTTGATATGTCTGATGGTTTTAAAGGCAGAAACCATATTCTGGATTCGATCCACCTGCTATCACAGCATAGCAGTAAATAAATGGACCTCTGTGCCTAGAAACAGAGGAAGCATTTCTGACTGAATACCCAGAGTTTTGTCAGTTTTGGCAACATAACTTCAGGAAATGGTTGTGCTTTGAAAAATACTGTCAGAAACAGTTTTCAGTGCAAAAACTGTGTAATTGGGAATTGACAGCTGCTGCTGCTGTTGCTGCTAACTCTTCCAGTGCTATTTGACATAGCAACATCATTTTGTCAGCAATGGCAGCGGCTTTTGCCAGCTCTTGATGATAAGGAGATGTAATTATCTTTGAGAGGAGCATAATCTGTGACCTGCTTCATCTCAGCTCTTGACCAGAGAGGCCGTGGGGTCTCTGTCTTTGAAGATTGTTGAAACTTGACTGCACAAGGTTCTAATTAACCTGAACTAGGTTTGAGGCCGGCCCTGCTTGGAGCACGGGGTCGGAATAAATGAGCTCCGGAGGTGTCTCCCAGCCTAAATCATTGGGTGATGTTTTGTCAGTGAAGCCGTGGCTCTTCCGTAAGATGATAATGTTACCGTATTTTTTTTTTCCCCGTGGATATCAGCTTGTGGCTGAGATGTGGAAGGATGAGCACTAAGCAAAAATGTAACTGCAAGCACAGATCTCTGTTCTGAGAAGTGCTTGATAGCGGGGTGAGTTGAGATTGGGTTTTTTGCTGCTTTTGTGGTTGCCAATACAGTTGTAGGTTACAGAGAGTGGTAAATGTCTGTGAAATTGCAGTTTGTTCAGTAATGATGCAAACTGGGCGCCTTTGTGGATCCCAGTACCAGTGAGAGGTGATTTTGAGTTTAGTCCTCCTGAACTGAAAAAGCAAGAGGCACCTTTGAATGTAGACTTTAAAATCTAGGCTCTGGGAGGGAGTGAAGCTCAAACTGAGGTGGTTGACTCGAAGTTAGTTCAGAGCTGACTGATGTGATGTAGTCTGGATTGAGATGGATACTGGGAGCAAACACCATGCCCAGGCTTCTCTCAAAAGCTGCAGTTTGACTTTGTTTGCAGTGTTGGAGTTTGCTGTGATGTTAGGAAAATGCTTAAAGACCCCCTCATATCCGAGTGGATATGATGAAAGATCAATATTTGAAATACAGAATAAAAGTTGATGGAAGTGGGTTAAGGCACCGACTTGTCCTGAACGTGGTGAACTGTGAAGGAGAAATTTATGGTGCTTTTACTTGTTTAGTGTTTTTAGTGGGGTTTATTATGTTTATGGATTTTTTTTTTCTTGCAGCAAGGATTATTTCTACTTCCTATTAGTTTGTATATTTTGTTTGGAAGTGCTAAGTGCTACAGTAATTATTAAGGAAAATCTTCTCTATACTACATTGAATTTGGGTTGTAGCACTTTTCAATCTATTAAAAAAAATGTTGAAATAAGTCTTAGTTATCTCTTCTTTTAGAACGCAGACTTGTCTAGGACAAGGAATTTTTCCTGGTCTTGTGCTTTACTGACATCTCAGGAATAAATAGAACAGCAGAGGGAGCTTGGTAGTGTCTTTAAATTGTCTAAAAGCAACAGCAGCCAAACAAAACAATCCAACACTTGTGTACCTTCTTGGGAGAGCTTATTTTATTTCTGGTGCACAAATGAAAATATGCAGTGAGGCTGCAGAGCTGTGTTGTAAGTTGTCTCATTTCTGGTTTGGTCCTGTAAAATATTACTTAATAAGAGCAAGGAAAATTTCTATTGCTTTTTAGACACTTTCAATCGCATGGATGATGATGATGATGATATAGTGTTTCTCACTTTGGTTCATGTTGTTTTTTTCCTTGTGGATAGACAGCGAAAGAACTCAAATGTTAAAGTTTGTCCTTTTATGCAATTTTTTTTATTTGTAATCTGGTTTTGTGCTTTTATATATGCTTGTCCTTTTAAAATTCAATTGGAGGATAATTGAGTGTGACAGCTTTTCTGGATGTTATCACACATAATAAGGCTTATTTTGTGTGTGTTTGATTTTTGTTGCTGTTGTTGGTCTTGTTTGGTTGTTGTTTTTTGTTTTGATTTCAGTAGCAGTTGAATATTTACCTATAATTGTTATAAGCAAGATGCTTGCCTAGATGTTTATGGTTTGCTGTGTGTGTGTGAAATAAGTTGAATNTGAGGTGGTTGACTCAAAGTTAGTTCAGAGCTGACTGATGTGATGTAGTCTGGATTGAGATGGATACTGGGAGCAAACACCATGCCCAGGCTTCTCCCAAAAGCTGCAGTTTGACTTTGTTTGCAGTGTTGGAGTTTGCTGTGATGTTAGGAAAATGCTTAAAGACCCCCTCATATCCGAGTGGATATGATGAAAGATCAATATTTGAAATACAGAATAAAAGTTGATGGAAGTGGGTTAAGGCACCGACTTGTCCTGAACGTGGTGAACTGTGAAGGAGAAATTTATGGTGCTTTTACTTGTTTAGTGTTTTTAGTGGGGTTTATTATGTTTATGGATTTTTTTTTTCTTGCAGCAAGGATTATTTCTACTTCCTATTAGTTTGTATATTTTGTTTGGAAGTGCTAAGTGCTACAGTAATTATTAAGGAAAATCTTCTCTATACTACATTGAATTTGGGTTGTAGCACTTTTCAATCTATTAAAAAAAATGTTGAAATAAGTCTTAGTTATCTCTTCTTTTAGAACGCAGACTTGTCTAGGACAAGGAATTTTTCCTGGTCTTGTGCTTTACTGACATCTCAGGAATAAATAGAACAGCAGAGGGAGCTTGGTAGTGTCTTTAAATTGTCTAAAAGCAACAGCAGCCAAACAAAACAATCCAACACTTGTGTACCTTCTTGGGAGAGCTTATTTTATTTCTGGTGCACAAATGAAAATATGCAGTGAGGCTGCAGAGCTGTGTTGTAAGTTGTCTCATTTCTGGTTTGGTCCTGTAAAATATTACTTAATAAGAGCAAGGAAAATTTCTATTGCTTTTTAGACACTTTCAATCGCATGGATGATGATGATGATGATATAGTGTTTCTCACTTTGGTTCATGTTGTTTTTTTCCTTGTGGATAGACAGCGAAAGAACTCAAATGTTAAAGTTTGTCCTTTTATGCAATTTTTTTTATTTGTAATCTGGTTTTGTGCTTTTATATATGCTTGTCCTTTTAAAATTCAATTGGAGGATAATTGAGTGTGACAGCTTTTCTGGATGTTATCACACATAATAAGGCTTATTTTGTGTGTGTTTGATTTTTGTTGCTGTTGTTGGTCTTGTTTGGTTGTTGTTTTTTGTTTTGATTTCAGTAGCAGTTGAATATTTACCTATAATTGTTATAAGCAAGATGCTTGCCTAGATGTTTATGGTTTGCTGTGTGTGTGTGAAATAAGTTGAATTAAGCCATGCTAATAAGAGTAGAGCTCCAAGCACATTAGCAGTGCAGATGTAAGCTACCATTATATATTTATTATTGGAATTGACTGTTTGTTGGCACAGTACATTCAAACAAACTGTGTGTTATAAAGTCTCAGGTATGTATAGGTTTTCAGGTACTAAGCATCTCTCTCCATAACATGATTTTATTTTTTATATATATTGATGTGATGCATAGGTGCTTTCACTTATTTTTTTTTCTTTTTGTTCTTTTGAAAAGACCTAGAAGTCTGGAAATGCGTACAGTCTTATTTTTTTGCATTTAGTTTTAATTGATGTAGTGTAGCAGTGAATGTTACCTGTAAATATGGTAAAAAGAGTGGTAAAAAAATATGGTAAAAAGACCAACTTCCTTAAATTTGGGGATCCTGTTGTTACTACTTGCACTATTGAGGGGTTTTTTGGTGGTTTGAGTATGCTGCAGTGTGTGTTGCAAGTAAACCTACTTTAATTTATGTTTCAAATATAATTTAAAAATTTAACAGTTTCCTCTGTTATGTGGGAATCCAAAATGGGAAGAAAGGAACATGTACTTTTGTAGAAAATGTGTGCTGACAGACTCATCTTTTTTTTGTTTGTTCTAGAAGATCTGTTGTGGAAGTTTGATAACAAATGCACTTATTTTGGGAGTTTAGTCTTTTCCATTTTGACTGTCTTTTGTAACTACTGCCTTCTCATGCCAGTAGATGAATTTCCTAATCATATTTCATAGGTGCACGTTTCTTGAAGAAATAATTGGGGGGAGAAGCTTTGGGCTTGTAACTGTGGTCACACACAGACTCGTAACTCAGTTGAGTCATTTTTTTTTGATTGCCTGGGTTTGTGCTCTCTCTGGAAGCATCAATTAGTGTAACTTAACTGTGGCAAATGCAGACCAACTCAGGGAAAAACAGCTTTGCCTCTTCATATGAGAGAAGAGCAGAAAGTACGGGTACAGCTACCCTGTGACACCTTCGTTGTCTCATCGTCTCTCTGTCTTCCTTGTGCATGCTCCCTCTTGCCACTGTGTTTAAAACCTGAATTTGTCTCGTGGCTGTTGTCACCTGGGCACGGGCATCTGTGTCAGCTTGAGAGCACTGTGAGACTCTTACTGGAGGAATGTTGACTTAGGTATTGTTGTCCTCAGCCTTGATTGTCAGCCCAGGGGAAGCCAAGCTAAGAGGCACAGGGTTCAAATGTGACCATGAAGAGATGGATTGCTACACGTTTATAATGGCATTTAACTACTGGAAGTAATTTCAAACATGCCTGGTGTGGGTTAGAGCTCAAACATGATTAATCCCTACAAGGTTTTATGTAAACAGATAGAAAAAAATTATTCTGTATGGGAAAAATGGAGAACTTAAAAAATTAATTTCTCTGTGGCATGCTAGAGAATCCACTCCTTTAACAAGAAATCTTTCCTGAGTGAATTTTCTGGAGCATAGAAAGGTTTTCAGATTGCTTGTTTTTCATCTCTGGCATACTTCTTTGCTAGTTCCAGACCAAAGCAGCATTGCTGCACGGTTCTGCGTTGTGTGCAAGTATTTCCAGTTTGATCGCTGTTAAGAGATCTCCACTGTGCTTTCACATCTTTAACATGTCCTAAATTTCTTGACATTCCCTGGTAAAGCAGAGAGAAGGCTGCCTAACCAGATGCCTTCCAAAGTGTGGTGTTTTCCAGCATTCAGAAAATAGAGCAAGTATGAACTTTGGGCACCTCCTTGAGCGAATCTGTGTTGGTGAGATCATCGCCACGGTTAATTTTAGTTCATGTGTCTGGAAAAAATTTGGAAACAGAGATGAAGAAGTGGTACAAAGAGGAAAAGACTGGAGGGAATTCTAGCTAGCTTTGAGGGTGCTTGGAGTGAAGTTTCACATTTTTGTGCAGCAGCCCCAGCTGCCTACCCCATCATGGCAGTAACTGCCCTGGATGGTGTAGGGGCAAATAAGTTGAAAAAGACACTGGGAAGATTCTGCTTGGCTGCCGAGTTTTCATCTGGACGAGACAAACTATTTGCAAGAGTAACAAAGATACTGTGAGCTGCTCATTTATGGAGCAGGATATTGAGAACACCCTACCTGTTGAGTCTGCAACTTCTTCACTTGGTCAAACCTGTTTCTTTCAGAAACAGAATGGATGTGAGTCATGGCTGCAGTTGTGTCACCTTATATGAGAAGCTTTGATCTTTTATCTAACTCATGCTAATTTCTTTGACAGTGTGTTGCGGTTCTAGTTAGAAACCGGGCAGAAACACCAATTAAGTGTAGTGGGTTTAGTTCGCCAATTCAAGTTTCCCGGCCAACGCACCAATTAATGTCTCGGTTTTGGTTCTAGTTGAACACTAGTGTACTCACTAAAATTATTTATCCAATTTCTGCTGTGAGATATGGATTAGGAGGAAGCAAAGCAGGCCCAAAACTTTAAAAAAAAAGCATAAAGTTAACTTTATTAACAGAACTAAAAGGAAAAATAATAAGAATCAGAATAAACTTTCAAAACACTTTTCCTCCCCCCACTTTCCATCTTTCCTTTCCCACTGACAACGTAAAGAGACCAAACTTAGACTTTTCAGTCAGTGAATCACTTCTAAAATAGTCTTTTTCTAGTTCACTCAGAGAAAGAAAAGTTTCTCTTGCCATGCCATGGAGACTTCTCCACAAGAAACAGTTCTCTTGTAGATTTAATATCACAGCAAAGCAGCGCC